>JAUMHM010000072.1:9698817-9743466 GCA_032362435.1 Melikaiella ostensackeni | reverse complement strand
AGGGTTCCACATGAGCTAGAGGGATAAAACTTCTTGAGGGTATTTTTGGCAAGAAATCTTTGTCATTATCAGTGAAAAAATTTTGACTTTTCAATTTTGTGTATTTTTTCTGAATTTTTAAAACTTTAGGGGTTGATTAAGGGAGGGTTCCACATGCGCTAGAGGGATGAAACTCTTGTGGGGTGTTTTTGGCATGAAATCCTGCCATAATCAGTGAAAAAATTTTGACTTCTCGAAAATTTAATTTTTTGTTTTTTTCGTTTTTTGTAAACGTTGGAAATTTCAGACTCGTTATTTTCGAGCGTCGGGCTGGCTATTGCATCCGGCGGCTCAATTATAGTTTTTGAATATATTATTTATAATATGCTAAACATTAAGCGCTATTCATCACGTTTCATTAACAAAATTTTTTGATTTTGCATTTTTTTAAAAAATTGCCTTCTTAAAAAAGCGCCCCGGCGATTATTTTGTTTTTGGTCTTAAAAAGTTCGTAAGATTTCAGGGAACTATAATCAATAAAAAAATCCCATGTACAAAGACCTTTCAATTGAAGTTGGTTAAGCCGCACCGTGATTATTCTTTGTTGTATAAAAAGTTTAGTTTGTAGAAATAAGCGCGCATCATACATTTTTTGTTAACAAAAATCTTACTTGTTTATAAACTTGAACCTATTTTCAATCAAATTCGAAATTGTTTATTTTGAGCAGGTCGTTTTCTACCCCTCTTCCTATATAATGGTTATTACCTCCCTTGTGTAAATTTCTAATCATCTCTAATTTAGTTTTCTATAACTTCTATTGCAGAAAAATTACGAGCCAAAAGCAATGTGTAATAGAAAGCAGCTACGCTACCCAGTTGTTTTTACACGATTAGTGGATGGTGCTCTACAAAATCTGCTGGATTTAGCATTCCGGGATTTTGTTGGTGCTTGGTTAAACGATCTATCATTTGGATCGGATCAATTAATCGATAGCATGAAACAGGACGTATGGGGAGCGATTCAAAGTCTTCACGACAGACTTTCACACGTCGATCCTACGAAACTGGTTGCTTGTAGTATAGTAAACAGAGTCACTTTTCATTTTGAGAAAATCCGAATTGCTCAAGCAGCAGCGTAAGTCATAAAATATTCAAAATTAAAAACCCAAACTTTACATGGAAATGAAGTTTAGATCCTTTATGTAGTAATGGAAAAATAAATTCTCAAAAAATTGTGAATCCGGTGAACTTCATTTCCATAATTTTATCACAACTAATTCAATTACTTTGCAGCTCGGAGGGAGAAGACCCTGTATTTATTTTATCTCCGCATTTAATGTCTCGAGAAGATGAACTGCAATACTTAAGAAAAGTTAGCGAACTCTGCATTATGTTATTTCTACCTCGGAGTTATTCTTTAACACCGACCAAATATCTCCTACGGGAAATAGTTACTTGCAAAAGTGAGTTTGTGATCCATATATTTTTTAATGTTCTCTATTGATCCATTTTACACAAATGAAGTTTCCTTTCAGTTTTGAAACCAGCGATAGACCTAATAACAGATCCGGACTACATAAACCAAAAAATTCTCTCCTACATCGAACAACAACAAATGACGGAAGCGATGCACAGAAAAACGTATGAGTATGCTGAATCCTTCGAGGATTTTATTCGGATGATCAAAAGCTCGCGTGATCTCGAGGTTCTCAAACATATCAGATATAATATAGTAACTGAGATCATGCAGGCGACGACAATCCAAAATGTTAAACGAGCTCAGGGTTTGGACCCCGAGAGTAATTCCTTAGGAAAATCAGATGCGATTCAGGCTAGGAAACTCAAGAGATATATTAGTCAGCTGACTTATGCAAAAAATACTTGCGAGTGCCATATGCAGTCTTTGGGCTGGGATGGATATCCAATACAGGTTAATTTTTAGCAACTTATTTACAGGGATCACAGTTCTTTACCTTTTTTACCTAATATCCTTTCCTCCTTAAATTTATAAAATCCCTAATATACCTAAAATCGAGAATTCTCCCATTTTTTCACAAAGTTTCGATTCATTTTTTAAGAATCATACATAGAAATTTAAGATATGAGAAAACAAGACGCGTTCAAAAATATTCTCTTCGATGTTACCGATTGCGAGTACTTTCTAAACGATTCATTTGCTAATTTTGTTGATTTTAAGGACATCAACAGCGAAGAAATGGCTATATTTAATCGAGAAGCTAAGAATGTTCGTTTTCCAACTTTTTATTCTGATCGAATTTTAAAACCACACAAAAGTTGCCCACCCACACCACCTTTCCACCTGAAATTTTTTTTGTCGATCGGAAAATGTGAAAAAAAACATGTTTTTTTTCTTGATTAAGTTAAATGCACACTTTTTGGAAAAATTTGAATATGTCAAACTTAAAATTTCTTCAGCTTGAATATGCTTGAAGAAGCATGCTATCAATTTTCTTTCATGGAAAAAAAGTTCTTTGTGTTTAAACCGTTCTAAAACTGTGAATTTTATCTGTTTTTTTTTTAAATCGCGAAAGAAATTTTTTTCCATGGAAGCAAAATAATGGCATTTTTCCTCGATTCAAACTAAGGAAATTTCAGGTTCGACACATTCAACTTTTTCCACAAAAGTTTGCATTTAACTCAATCAAAAAAAAAACATCTTTTTTCCCCATTTAAAAAAATTCCAGATTGTAAAAAAAAAGTTTCGTAAATTGATGATTTTCTATTACTGTTCACTAGCAAAAAATGTACTTGCAATAAATGTCCCGTAATTTTTGAGCCAGTAGAAATTTTTTTTTGAATTTTCAAAAAAGTAGCATATTAGGACCCTAGAAAAAGTATACCTAATTAATTTAGAGTTGATTGTTACATAGCTGGGTTTTATATGTTAGCAAACTGCATATTTTGAAAAAATTCATATTTTCATGATTTTGTTATTTTCGTGAATACTCATTTTTTTAATTTCAGCCTTTTTTATACTATAATTTTTTTTAGTCGACATTAAAAAAGATTTTAAACATCTGAGAGTTTTTGATCGATGAAAACACATTAATAGATAAACATTCTTAAAGTCTTGAGGAAATAAAAACAGAAAAGTAGGAGGTTCTCAAACAGTAATTTTGGTGTGTTTTTTATTAATTATTTCTTTCTAGCTTACTTAGAAAAATACTTTGAACAATGCAGGGTTCTATGCTGAAAAGATTACATTAGAAAAATTTGAAAAGAAGAAGGAATCAAAATCTTTCTACTCATGAAAATACATTGTAAAATTTCAAAATAGGAGCATTTTTTACTCCTATCGTTTATCTATTTTGCAATCTTTCATCTTCTTGAATTTTTTGTTGATGAATTTTTATCAGTAGAAAGTGCTAAAGTATTCAACAAATTTTTTAAAGCTAGCTAGAAAATTTTTTTTAAACACAAAAGTTACTGTACAGTATATGGAAATGTGACTAAAAAAGACCCTACTGTTAGTTAGAGGGCACTTTCCTGCAATTTACGAGATACCCATATAATATAAAAAGTTTTTTATAATAAATAAAATTCCCTTTTAATCTTCTTTTCGCGGAGAAGAATCCCATTTTTCTAACTAAAAGTGAACAATTGAACTACTGAACTGCTGTGATGCCTGTACTTATCTCTAACCCTTAATTCGAAAGTGTTTTAATATTATCTCCCTCAGGAAAGTGACTTATCCAATCCAAACGCAAATGGCGAGGAGAGAGTTTTGCCATTACCTGCAATTTTGGAGAATGTAATCGGCAGGAGGTACCTCTCTCAATTTCTAGAACAAGTTTCAAGCCAAGGTTTGATTGGCTACTGGGCAGCAGTACAGGAATTGAGAGCCGCAGAAAGGTCTAGTTGGCACCAGCTTGGAGCCGAAATCTTCTACACCTACATCAGATCTCCAACAGCTGAGATCAAAGTAGAAAAGAACGTTCGAAAGAGAATGGAAAGTTTCTTGCTCGGTGACAAGGGTCCAGATGTCTTTTACGAGGTGCAAGAGAACGTCGTAAAAACTCTCCAGGAAAAATATTATCCCTCTTTCATCGTTAGCGACCAATATAAAAAAATGCAGGAGGCGCTAATCAACGAAAGGGCTGATGGTCTTGTCGAAGATCGTCAAATTGACGGGATAATTTCTGACTCGTCCGCCCTTTTAGTCGGCGAACATTCCAATTACGCCCGAAGTAAACTTGACCAGCTCCAGGAGAAGTTGAATAATAAAATGCAAGCTCTCCAAGCTCTAAGGACATCCATGAAACCAGAAAGTCGAGTGCTCGGTATTTTAGCGAAGGAAGTGGAGTCTCTTCAGGGAGAAAAGCGGCAGCTGGAGGCGCATTTGACTCATACAGAAATGTGGGCCGAACATTTGGGAAAATGGAGGGCTGATGTTCAAAGTGCTGAGGTAATCCACGCTTCGAATAAAAAATACTCACATCTGAAGTTGTACTTTTCATGCTTCTAAATTGTGCCTGAAGGACCTTATTTCAGCAGACTGTGTGACATTTTTCTTGTTGCACATTTGTAGTTTTAAGATTACTTACTCTAAACACGGTTGAAGAAGCTACGCATGGGAACTTTCGAGATAAAATCGCGGTGAGGGTAGAAATTTGAATATGATTCAGGATTAACATGAAATCTTATAGCAAATAATAAATTTTAGACCTTAGTATAATGTTCCTGATTAAAACGAATTGATATTCACTGCTCTTTTTTATTAACATTGCTCTAATTATTTCGAGAGACCCAATAGTTCGCGTGTCAGGTGGCGCTGTTGTCAAAGTCAAAGAGGTACCCCATCAGGCGTATTTTGGAGCAGCCTTTGGCGTGCAACTTTCGAAGTGGTTGTTAAAAAGAAAATGTTTAGTTGAGACTCTTATAGTTGAGGATTGCTGCATTTTTACAGATGCCCGATAATGGAGATCCGCCTCAGTTTATCCTTGTGGTTCACATGGCAGCAGACGAGGCGAGTGAAGAGAAAATATCAACCGGCTGGGTGGTGTTGAGGAAACTTAATGAATTTCAGGAACTTAATAGAAAACTTCGTCAGTTGTGCTCCAGCGTCAAGAACCTTGAACTTCCCTCCCAGCCTCTCAAGTTCTTTGGGAAATCTGATAAGAACTCGATCGACAAGGCCAAGGCGCTGATCCAAAGATACTTAAATGTTTGTATCCTTTTTTAAAATTATTCTACATTTCTCCTCTTCTATGAAATTTATCCCAACTTTGTATCGTATTGCAGTTCGTGTTAGAAGACGATAGGTTAAATCAGAGCGAAGCTCTTTACGCATTTCTGAGTCCAAGTTCCGAACATTTGAAACACACGGCACCTTCTCCAAAGAAATCTCGTTTCTCCCTCTCGACCCTTTTTAAAAGGTAATTAATGTCAGTATCGATAGAGTAAACAATGTAAAAAATATACGTGACTACCAAATTTTTCTTGGAAATGTAGTAGCGGCTCGAGTGGTAGTGGAGATTCAAGGGAAAAAGACGACGAGGAGGATTACTCATTGCTGTTGGACGACAATGAAGCGGGGCGAAATTCCACTGATGGTTTTCTTGGCCCTGGAAAGGATGCAATTGCCGAACCTTTATACACCCTTCTTGGTGAAGTTTTTGATCTGAGGGGCGTCTTTCGTTGGCTGAGGAGGTCGCTTATCACATTTGTGCAAATTACTTATGGAAGGACGATAAACAGGTAAGATAAATCGAAGTTCTAATTAAATCGAGAAAATGTTAAGAATAATAAATTCTGATTTTCAGGCAAGTGCGAGACACAGTTGCCTGGGTCTTATCGGAACCAATGCTGCATTACTATATTCAGCTCTTCTCGAAATCCTGGTGGCCAAATGGTCAACTAGCTTCGAATTCAGTTGTCAGAACGGATGAGGAGAAACTCAAGACTCGTGGGGAAGCGCGAAGACAGTTTTTAAATAATGTACCTGAAGTGTTGACGAATTTAGTTGGAGCACAAAGTGCTCAGCGCGGCGCTACAAAAGTGTTCGACACTCTGCAGAACGTGAATCTCAACAAGCAACTATTTTATGTAAGTACTCTTGCATTTTTTATAATTTAAGTCATTGGGAATCTATTGCATCTAAACCTAAAGGTTGCGCAACCTTTCATTCCATGGAGATACAGTACGCAGATATAAAATACGTGAAAATCCACTGCGCAGCTGTGTTTGCATTTAATGTGCGCAGTGGACTCACGCGCATCTTGACGCGGAGTAGATTTTTCTGATAGGGTATTCTCATTAAGGTATTATGATCACGCTGAACTTACCCTGATTCAAATAGTTCTATATGATTTTTCACGAAAAATTTTACAAATTTTCTTGACATTTTTTTTAGGAATTTGTATGCAAAATTTCACGGATTTTAAATGCATTTCGAACACGGAGTATTCGTAGTACGCGGAAGTAACAAATCTCAAACTTTCGTAGAATTTTTGGAGTCGTATATTTTCGTGATTTGTCGTAGCAAAATATAATTCTTCACATAAATGTTTGTAGAGATCTGCCAGTGACTTACATCAAAGTGGAAAAAATATAATCTTACAAAGGTTTGATGATTTCACCGGATTTCATACGAATTTTGTGACTTTAAAGATTTTAGGGTAATATTTCAAATCCCTTGAAATCCTGTTGAATTCATAATTCAACTGTTTAAAATTTGATTTTAAATTGTCTTCGATTTTTAATAGTTGAATTTTCAACTGTTGAAAATTCGAGAAAAAAGCAAATTTTTTTTTTAAAGTTAAAAATTTTATTTTTACATGATTTCCTTGAAAATTGATCTTTTCGGTTGCAAGTTCAACTCTTTTGACTTTAAATTGATTTTGATTTTGAATTTTCGTCGATTTTCAACAATTGAAAATTAAGCTCTTTAAAATTCAGTTTTCAATTTCCCATTTATTTTTTATAGTTGAATTTTTAATAGTTGAAAATTCAAGGAGAAAGCAAATATTATATTAAAAGCAAGCGTTAAAAATGACATATTAACATATATTACATGAGAATTTAATACATAAACAATTCAATTCATAAAATTCAAATTTTGAGTAAGTGGATTTTTTAAAAAACGGGTCACCGTTTTTTTTCTTGAATTTTCAATAGTCAACAATTCATTTTCTTGGTATAAAGATTCATTATTTTAGTTGGATTCCGTGTTTATAGTTTAAAATCTAAATATTTTGTTGAAAATTCCACTGTTTTGTAGAAAATTAGTTTGTTTTCTGGCTTGAAACTTCAACAGTTTGGTTTAAAATGTTATGCTTTTTGGACTGAAAAACGTTTATTGGTTGAAAATTTAACTGTTTTGCTAAATTTCGTCTTTTTGGTTTGAAACTTGATCTCTTTTAGTAGAAATTTCTTCTAATCATCTTTTTTGTTTAAAAATTCAACAATTTGGTTGAAAATTAATCTGTTTTGGTTGAGGATTCAACTATTTTGTTGAAAATTCATATTTTTTGATTGAATTCAACTACTTTTTATTTGAAATTGAAATCTTTTTTGGCCGCAAGTTCAAGTATTTGGTTGAAAGTTGAACTTCTTTGTTAAAAACTCATTTTTTTTACAAAAATTTATGTTTTTAGTTGAAAATTAAAATTTTTTTGCAAATTCATTTACTTTGTTGAAAATTCGTTTTTCTGGCAGATAATAATTTTTATTGGTTGAAAATTCAACTGCTCGGTTGAAATTTGTATTCCTTTGTTAAAAATTCATTTTTTTTTGAAGACTCATTGTTTTAGTTGAAATTCATCTCGTTGGTTGGAATTTTTTTTTTAATTTAAAAATTCAACTATCTGGTGAATATTTATGTGTTTTGTTTAAATTTCATCTTTTCTGGTAGAATAATGTTATATTTACATGAAAATTTGATAAAAAAAACATTTCAATACATAAATAAAAATTTGGAATAAAGTCGATTTTTTTCGGAAACGGGTCGCCATTGGCAAATAATTTTTTGGCAAATTAATAGTCATCAAATGGAATCTCAGTAGGGAATTTATGAAATTTAAGAAAAAATCCCAACTCTGATCATCTCCTTATTCGATGCAGCCTGCAGAGCAGTTATTTATACATACAGAAAAGTATGAAAGAAAGTTCACTTTTAAATACGTTCTTCTTTTATTTCTAAGTATACTTTTTTCTTAAGAAAGATACTTTTTTTGATACTTTTCTTAGTTCCATAGAGCACTTCGAACCCTGTTATGGCTGCGCAGTAGATTTCTATGGAATTTAAATGTGTAGAATTCTAGAATGACATAAAAACTTTTTAACTACTTTAGAAAGTTCTGCAATTTTCTTGAATATTCCTTCATTTCTAAAAAAATTTCTTGAAAATTTTTTAATAGTTCTGACTTCTAGAATGTTTGGGAACGTTTTGGACATAAAGAATATTTTGCAATGTTCTTGACAGTTCTAAAATTTTCTGTAATAGAATATTCTAAAACATTCTTAAAGAACATTATGGAATCGTGTGGAATAGTATGTTATATGCTAGAATTTTCTAGAATTCTTGAGACTTGTACTTGAGTCGTTAATCTGATTTTCTAAATATCAGTAACATTAATGTTACAATTAACTCTCTATTTTAATATCCAGTAGAATCCAATTAAATTAAAGTTCTGAGAATCGTCTTTGATGATAAAAGGTAATTTAATATCCATATTTTTCTTTTTTACAGGATATCTTCGAAGTATTAATGTACGAGGTGTTTCCAGAACTGAAGAATAAGTAAGGTCTCCTTTTTTTTTTGACCAAATGACCTTTGATATCGACTTATCGATTGTGTTTTACTTCTCTCGAAGGGGACAAAAGCACAACTGTAAAATAAGTTGCCGTCGATGGTATCAAAGATTCTTGCACAGCGAATTATTTACAGATACAGACTCGTATGTAGCATTTTCATTGTATTTTTACATGCGATTTCGCATTGTCAACATTCCATTAGCGTCCTGGCGTTTCATGCAAATCTGACTCGGAACACGTTTCCTGTTTTCCTCTCTCCCTAACTGCCATGTGGGAATGAAAGTCTCTGACTGGCAATAGTAGTTGATTAGTGAGAGTTCTAATCCTAGATTCCTACCTTACCGACATGGAGACTTCCACCGCTCAAGTGCTTTCTGCCTGTGCTAAGCTTATAGAAAATTCTTGATGACGTCATTAAATAATACTGCGCAATTGTGAGAAACAAATCGTTTCAATGATTCATAATTGCGCAGTATAATTTCATAACGTCATCAAAAATATTCTAGAAACTTAGCACGGACACGAACTGCTTGAGCTGTATAACGGTGTCGATGTCGGAAAGGTAGAAATTTAGGATTAGAACTCTCCTTACTCATCTACTGGCGCTGATTATAACTTAATATTTGAGCAGCTTTCGCGGATTCAGTATTTTTCGAATCAGTATGGACCAATTCTTATCTTTATCGTTTCCGAATCGCGGATTATGGATCATGCAGGTGTCGAGTGTTTTTACTGTGACAATATTACTTAAATAAAATGAGAAATGTATTTTTAAAACAGGCCTTCTCGGCTAGAAGAAAGCTTGAAAATAAAGGAAAGTAATTTCAAGGCGGAGAGCGCAGGAGAAAATTCTGTAGGAAATCCTACTCTCTTTCTTGGGTCGATGCTGATACTTAGCAAACTTGAATTTTAATGTGATCGACGTAGAAAATTGTTAGACTCCAGTCTCCCAAGGGGAAATTTAAGAAGTCTTAGAAAAAATAGGGTATTAAGTTGGCCTGAAACTGACTTACTTGATGCGTTCTGTACATTTTTATGTAGAATATTAGAAATAGATCATTTTTTTGTTGACTAAGAGTATTCGTTGCAATACGGTGCTAATTACCAAAGACAATTCCGAGTTTTTCTGACTCTTGGACTTTCAAAATATCTTCTTTGCAGACAATTTATCATTTATATTCGCAAATTATTGTCGAACACTTGGATGCACTTCCTGAAAAATCTTTTAGTAATGTTGAGAAACTAGAAAGTTATATATATTTCGTTGTCTGTGAATTGTAATTTTTGTAGATAGTTTTAAATAAGGTGCAGGATAGACTCGTCTGACAATTATTGGCCCTTATGTGTTTACTCTTAGCCGACTCGTTATAAATAGGAATTACCAGAGCCCTTCCTAACTCTTTTTGATCAAATTCCTACAATTTTTTTACGAATCACAAGTGTCTATTATTTCAATAATGGCTTTTTTATTCAAAGTACTTTTTATGAAAATAAGAAACCCAATTAGGTATTAGATTTGTAGATTTTGTTATGTGTGCACTTATATTTTTTCTCTGAATTGTTCTTTAGAGTTTTTAATTTTATATTGTGGGCAGAATAATGGAAATACATCAAACTCTGTGTTCGATTTGTGGAAGTTGAATTTATCTAAATTAATCTGCGTATGTGGAATTATTTTTTTCCGGAGAGAAATATTGAGAGCGAGAGAAATCTGTTGGCTATTGATAAGTTTTCTGTCAAACCTACTTGATTTTTATTTTTTAAAAACTCTAGAGCATTTTGTCGATGAATACCAGTCCTGTATTATTTTTAGAGTGCAGTTTTCAAATTATAATTGACATTTTTACGAAAGATGATAAAGAATAAAAATGTTGATGCTGATTTGATAATTTTCTTTAAGACAGTGCCAAAGTAAGTTTTCAAGATAATATTTATTTTGATGTGAATATTAAGCAGGAAGGTATGATTCTTCAGAATGCATTGTACAATTTTAATGCAATGTAATTGCAATCTGTACTGTGCACAAAGTATACATATATGTATTGGCTGTTTGTCAATATACTTCGAACTGAAATAAATGTACGTCAGCCTGATATGTCAAGTGTTGTGTTCCTTTAATTTTAATCCTGACCAGAATTTTTAAAATTTTTTGTAGAAAATCTGTATTAATCTCTTCAAATGTCACTGTATTGATATCATGAAATTATGCAATTTTTAATGAGCTCGATTTGAAATTCTTTTGAGTTTGAAAAGTTCAATTTGTAACATTTGTAAGTATGAAATCATTTGGTTTACAGTACGTAATTCTAAAGTTCTTTACTTATTTACATTTCTCAGTCTAAATTTCTAATCGATAATATTTAAATTAAAAAATGTTTAAATTTAGTTTTGAAGGGTTGAACAATTAAGAATTAAAAGTGTTTGAAACTCAACAATTTGGTTGGTAAAACGTTTCAAGTGGATTAACTGTAACCATAATTTAATGAAAAATGTTTAAAATCAAAATCTGTGCAAAAGTAAATGATTTGATTATTTGAATTTGAAACATTAACAATTTGAAACATTAAAAATTGCAATCGCTCAAAATTGTACTGTTTTAAATCGTTCAATTTGGAATACTTCCATTTTTAATGTTTATAATTGAAAATTGTTCAATTTTGAAGAGTGAAAATTATTATCTTATGAAGTATACTCAATTACTTCAAAAGGCACTTAATATTAGGTACGTGAACGTATAATTTTTATTATCTTCAAAGTATCTACTAATGTTCTGGACTTTTGCAGAAAATTCTGAAATATTTTGGAATATTCTTGAATTTTCCAGAACTTCTAGAATGTTTAAGAGTTCTCTAGAATGTCTTTTAATATGTTCGAATGTTCTTGTGTTTTCGAAATAAAATATTTTGAAGAAACTGGAAGCTTGTGGTATACTTCTGGAATATTCTGAAATTTGCTAAAATAAATGAGAACTTTATTGAAATCTTTGTTTTCTAAAATTCTCTCAAAATTGTGAAGTGTCATAGATTTTTTTAGAGCATTCTAGAACGTCATAGAATATTCTAGAAAGTTCTAGAATGTACCGGAATTTCTTATAATATTTTACAATAATTTGAAATGCTCTATTCTGAAATGTTCTTTAATTTGCAGAATACTTTAGGGGAATGTCCATTTATTACGTAAGGATGATTTTTGAAATTTTACAGATTTTAAGTGATTCTAAAAGATTTCAAGAATTTACAGAAATTACCTAGTACAATTTCAGAGAGAATCTTGATTTTTTAAAAAGCTTTTTCACAAGATTTCAAGGGACTCAAAAGCCTCGTTAGTTAAACATGTAAACGTATGACTGAAACTTTGTAAACTATTTTCAATTTTAAATAATTTCAAATTAATAGATTCATAGTTAAACGCTTTTATTTAATTTCAAATCGTATTGAAATATTGTTTCAATCTAACATTCCATTTTTAAACCATTCAATTCGAAATTTTTTAATAAAAAAAAAACAGTTTATAAAAATATTTAGCCATATTTGAAAATTTGACTTTACATTAAAAATGAGCAATTATAAATCAAATATTCAAAACTAAATAATTTGAATCTGAATTGTTTGGAATAGAAAGCCATGAATCGTTAAAACTTCTGAGTGCTAAGTTTAGACTGAACGTTACAATTTTAATTGTTCCATTTAAAATATTTTTAATTTGTAAGTGAAAGTGTTGAATTTTTCATTTATAAATAACAATTGAACAATTATTCATTTGAAACCGCTTAGAATTAAAATAATTGAAATTCTAATTTGAAAAGTGCTAAGTTTATAAAAAATTAAATGGTGAAATTTTTAATGTTTCTTACTTGAAATTAATTGCTTTAGATTATATAAATTTGAACATTTACAAATTTATTGTTTTATTCTTCATTTTAGAGTATTGAAAATGGTAGCGTGGAATTATATTTTTTAACCAGAAATTTTTGAACTGCTCAACTTATAAAAGTTTAAATTTTAAAATTTTGCAATTTAACGGAATTTAATAGCAAATACTGATTCAAAGTTCAAATCTTTGTGAAATATTTAAAAACTTTATTAATTATTTTGAAATCTTTGGAAATTTTCTAAAAACTTCAAAATCTTTGCGAAATCTTTTATATCTTCAAATATGGAAGTCTTTCGAAATCTTTTGAAATCATTGAAATATTTGTGAAATATTTAATAAGTTTGTTAAATCTTTTGAAATCTATTAAGTCTTTTTGAAATGTTTGAAATCTTTCTTAGATCTTTAAAGTCTTCTGAAATATTTTGGAATTTTTGTGAAATTTTTGAAATGTTTGTGAAGTCTTTTGAAGTCTTTGAAATCTTCGTTAAATTTTTGAAATCTTTATGTTATTATTAAAATTTCTTTGTAAAATATTTGAACACTTTGTTAACTCTTTTGAACACTTTGAAATCTTTCTGAAATCTTTAAAATCTATTGAAATATTTGGAAATCTTTGAAACCTTTGTGAAATTTTTAAAGTGTTAATGAAATCTTTTGAAATCTTTGTGAAAATTTCCAAATCTTTATATTATCATCAAAATCTTTGTGAAATATTTAAAAACTTTGCTTACTCTTGAAATCTTTCTGAAATGTCTAAAGTCTTTGAAATCTTCTGAAATATCTTGAAATCCTAGTGGAATATTCACAAACTCTGTTGAATCTTTTGAAATCTATTGAAGTCTTTCTGAAATCTTTAAAATTTTTGCGACATCTTTGAAATTTTTTCGAAAGTTTTGAAATTTTTATGGAATTATTGAAATCTTCATATTGTAGAAACTTTGAAATGTTTATGTAGTCATTAAAATCTTTGTGAATTATTTAAGAACTTTGTTAACTATTCTGGAATCTTTGAAATATTCCTGAAATCTTTAAAATCTTTGCGAAATCCTCTGAAATATTTTGGAATCTTTGAAATCTTTGAGAAATTTAAAATCGTTGTGAAATCTGTTTGAAATCATTGAAATCTTTGTGAAATATTTAAAAACTTTGTTAATTCTTATGAAGTCTTTGAAATGTTTGGAAATGTTTTGAAATTTTTTAAATCTGTGAAAATTTAAAATCGCTGTGAAATCTTAAGACATTTTTTGAAATCTTTGGAGTCTTTGAGAAATTTTTGAAACACTTAAAACCTTTGCCAAATCTTTGAAATCTTTTGAAATTCTTATGTAGTCATTAAAATCTTTAAAATGTTTCTGAAATCATTAAAATCTTTTCAAAATCTTCTGAAATATTTTGGAATTTTCGAAATCTTTGAAATTTTTTTGAAAATTTAAAATCATTGTGAAATCTTTAGAGATTTTTTGAAATCTTTGATGTCTTTGCGAAATTTTTGAAATACTTAAAACCTTTGCCAAATTTTCGAAATCTTCTGAAATATTTTTGAATTATTGAAACCTTTGAAATTTGAAATTGTTGAACTCAAAAGTGTTGAAAGCTTCCATTGTATATGTCTACATTATTGAGCATTTGAATTAAAATTTTCTAAAGTAAAAATTAGTAGTTTCAATTTTGAAACTTTAAAATTCAAAAGAGTTCCACTTCAAGTGCTTTAAATTTGCAGCACAGTTTTGGTTACTTTAAATAAAAATATTTGCAGCTTTAGGAGTTCGAATTTTTCAATTTCAATGACCGCGAAAAATTTTTGCGAACCGGGAAATGACCGGAAATTTTCTTCCTCGATTGAAACGGCCACACTGAAATGGGTAAAAAATAAAAAAATTAAATTCAGGATATAGAATATCTTTATTTCCACGTCTTGCGAGGCAGCACGACGTACAAATACGTGTATTAATAAACAATTATCTAAAATTACTCGCAACTGCTATACAAATATTACAGTAATGTTTCTTAAATACTATCTCGTAATGTATAATTGTCGCATTTAGTTAATAATTATACGTTTATTTACACATTTATAACGTAGACTTTGTTTTCTTTTAGCTTTGGCACCGAAAGAGTATGCAAGATTTCTTATAAAATATTTTTTTTCAACCTCGGAGAAGCAAAACTGCTAAGGTCAATGAGACTGACAAATCATTTTTAAGACACTCTTCTATTTTCTCCAAGGAACGATAATACAATTTTTTAATGAAATGAGTCTTTTAAAGACATTCTTTAATACACTGGAACCTCTATTTGACAGCCCTCCATTTACGCCTTCCGAGAATTTCAGCCGACTCGCATTCGTCAATGAGGGGTCCAAGGAGCCGAGAGAGAGGATAGCCGCCAGCCTCGCATTCGTTGATGAGGAGGTTCAAGGAGCCGAGAGAGAGGCGAGTGAGCCCAGCAGAGTAACGCAGTTCCACATGACTGTTTACATCGTAGAAATTCTTGGAAGAGCCTCATTGTCGTAGCAAGCCTTACTCGAAATTCTCTCTAAATCGAGGTTCCAGTGTAATTTAAAAGTTCTTTATTATCGTTCCTTTAAACATTTATTAGAATCTTTTTCTTGGCCGAGAGTGAAGTTTTTTAAACACTGAAAATGCAAACAATAGTGTCAGGTGAACGAATAATATTTTCCGATTGGGTTTTCCGAACGCCAGTTAATTGACCTACAACCTGACTAAAAATCGACTTCTTAAATACACCAAACACACAGAGATTTTACTAATTCTCCTCCATTTTAGCTCTTTTTTAATGCAATGATAATGAAGATAAAAAAAATCAAGCTGATGATAATAAGGGTTTTTTTCAAATACATTTATACTCATTTATAAAACTATTTTTATTTTATAAACGTGTGGTTTTCGTAGTGTGTGTCTTAATAGTTTTTCCGCCGAAAAATATAATCCTGTCAATCCGAGAGAAATGTTTAGGCGGGTTGAAATGACAAATTTTACAAAATCTGATGCACAGAGAAATCCCTTCACATCAATTGAGAATATTTTTTATTACTATTAGACACTCAGAGAAAATATTTTATCTGTACCTTAGAGAAAATTCAATTTTTTTAAAAATTGGATTCAGAATGAAAATCAACCCAGGGGACACATTCTGTGATTGTTACGTAACAAAAATGAAACATTTATATATAATTGTTACAGCCATGTAACATAACAATGATAGAACAGGAAGATCACACTGTTCTATAACGGTGTTACTGGAAGGAGACGTAACATTTCTGAAATTTTGAAATATAACAGATATATAACAGACTGACAGAACTGTTATGCCACGAGAATGTTACACGTGTTCTAGAAAATGTGTTCTAAAATTCTTCTATATTCGTTCCGTCACTACGTCACGTAACCGTTACGGTACGGCGTTACAAGGCAATGCTACCGCAATTTAATAATTTCAAAATGTCACACATGCTTGTCCAGATAGGAGAAATTTACTCAGAATCCAAATGCTACACTTCCACCACCACTTCCCACTGCTCACTCTAGAGATTTCGGGTGGTGCTTACTCTCCTCAAGTAGAATGGAAAGTGGAGAGTGGAGGTAGAAAACTCACATCTGCTATTTGGGCAGTTTCAAGGAAAATTCCTGGAATTTCTCCTCTCTGGACACTTGTTCTAGAAAACGTGTTCTATGATTGTCCAGAGAGGAGAAATTTACTCAAAAGCCACATGCTACACTTCCACCACCACTTCCCACTGCTCACTCTAGAGATCTCGGGTGGGAGGAAAATTTCTGGAATTTCTTCTCTCTGGACAGGACTGATGTAACAGACATGTGACATAGTGATAGAACTGTTGAGCCACGAAAATGTCACACCTGTTCTACAAAACGTGTTCTATGATTGTCCAAAGAGGAGAAATTTACTCAAAAGCCACATGCTACACTTCCAACACCACTGACCACCCTAGATATCTCGGATGGTGGTTACTCTCCTGAAGTAGAATGGAAAGTGGAGAGTGAAGGTGGAAAACTCACTTCTGCGATTTGAGCAGTTTCGAGGAAAATTTCTGGGATTTCTCCTCTCTGGACAGACTTGATGTAACAGATATGTGACTGAGTGATAGAACTGTTGAGCCACGAGAATGTCACACGTGTTCTAGAAAACGTGTTTTATAATTTTTTATACTCGTCCCGCCACTACGTGATATACCCGTTACGAAACGGCGTTACAAAGGTATGCTATCGCAATTTAATAATTTCAAAATGTAACACATGCTTGTCCAGATAGGAGAAATTTTCTCAAAAGCCACATGCTATACTTCCACCACTACTTCCCGCTGCTCACTCCAGAGATCTCGGGTGGTGGTTACTCTCCTGCAGTAGAATGAGAAGTGGAGAGTGGAGGTGGAAAACTGACATCTGCGATTTGAGCAGTTTCGAGGAAAATTCCTGGAATTTCTCCCCTCTGGACAGGCCTGATGTAACAGGTATATAACAGAGTGATAGAATTGTTACGCCACTAGAATGTCACAAGTGTTCCAGAACATGTGTTCTATAATTGTTCTATACTTGTTCTGTTACTACGTAACATCACCGTTACGAAACGGCGTTATAAGGAAATGCTATCGCAATTCAATAATTTCAAAATGTAACACATTCCTGTCCAGATAGGAGAAATTTGCTCAAAAGCTACATGTTATAGTTATGTATCACTGTTGTGTATTTTAGTTCCATATTTGTTACATAATGGCTACAGATATTCAGAACACTGTTACGTTATAGTTACAAACCATTCAAAAACGTTGCAACACCCTCATAAAATTGTTACAGATCGATTACAGAACAATTTTACTGTGTATCCCTTCTTACGAAACATTTTTTTGACATGTAACGCTGTTACACAATTGTTACGGATCTGTAACGAAACATTATTTCGTCTCCGAACAGTGTTACAGAACTGTTACATCAAAATCATCAAATTAGGGACGACAATACTCCCCCTGTTCTAAACCTGTTTTTAACCAGCTACATAACATGTTCTCTTCTGTTATAAAACAGTTACATCACAGTTATATGTCAGTGTCCGCTGGGAAATTTCCAGAAAATTTTTTCGCTGAGTGCACTTTTCCATTGAATGAAAATTTTGCAGGATTTTTTTCTGTTTTATGGAAGGAAGAACTTGCTTAACAATAAGACAAATCTCAGTTCGTCATTGGACTCGTTTAGTCATTTCAAAATCCGAAGAAGTAATTTTGAGCTATTTTTGCTCGAAGTTGTTTTTTTTATTCGTTATTCAGGACTTATCTTATTCTAACAGTTAATTGCATTAACGTTACCTTTTCTGGGAATAGTAGAGTCCTCTAGAAATGCAGATTCCGTTACCGACATCTCGCAATTTCGATAGGTTCTGTTCCAGGCTAGAAGTTAAAAAATTAGCACGGATCAGAACCAATCGAGATTTCGGTAACGAGATCTGCATTTCTATACAAGAACCTTTGATAATTTGAAGAAATTTTGCAGTTGAGAAAAAAGTGGAGAGCTTGGTTGGTTCACCTGAGCTTTGAACCTCGCAAGTGCCACTTTTTATTTTACAATAAATACATTTTTGGAAATTCTTCTCGAATTTCGGATATCTCTTACAGTCTTTTTGTTCGCAAATACAAACAATTACAACAATGCAACGTCGCTGAACGGGAATTGTTCAGATACTATATTGATTAAAAACACTCAGTTATTGTATTCTTTTCCAAAAAATTCACTTTTTAAATTTTCAGAAAAAACTCTCAAAATTAAGGAAAAATGTGAATTTTTCGGAAAATTTATTATTTTGTTTGTCAGTGAGTGATTCGTGATTGAAGATGAGAATATAAATAATGGGATGCATTATCGTCAACAATGATAGTAATCTCATTGATCGCAGTCGCTGTTTTTTATTTAATCGTTTACAATTATTATTATGATATACGCTTCAATTAAAACTCGCACCCCCTTAAAAAAAAAGATTTATCGAATAGTGAAATAAATTTTCAAGATTTAATTTTCGCAATTTCAATAAGATTATATATATTTTTACTATATACAAGCTACGTAAAAAAATAATTAAAAGACTTTATTTTCGATTTGCTAAACTTAAATTTATATGTTTAAATAAATAAAATTTAAATTGAAAATTCGTTTTTCTCCTTTGCCATTCTTTCTTTTTCGATAGAATAAACTGACATTGGTGTCAAGAAGTCTTTTTTGCACTAGACTATTTAAATTCATTTTTAAACATTTTTAAATGGATTTTCCGCCCCATCTCTTCGATTATATTTTTCTTGATAAATCGCGCATTGCGCAGACGTCGGAATGCCCCAGACCAGCTGGGACAATCGTCTTGGAATATATTCATTTTTTTACTTTTAAATTACATTTTTCTTTTTTTTTTACAACAACCAGTGCTATTTAATCGCAAATTCGCGAAGATTTAGAATTATATTTAATAACGTAGAAAAAATATTTTCATAGGCATATGGCGAGTACAAAAATACGTGGCAGACCAAGTTTAAGCTGCAAAATACGTTACACTTATAATATTGTTCCTATACCATAAAAATACAAATTATAAATAAGAAAAATTTGAGCGAAGCGAGAAATAATATTTTTTAAAACTCATTTAATACTTATTTAGCCTTATAAGATTATTCTTATTCTCTAATTTCATAAAGTAATAAATTGCAGATAATTATTTAAAATGCCGTTAGTTAAAAAATCTTAATTAAACATTCGTGTAGCGGAAAATTGTTTTATAAATTATCCGACGCCCGCGCAACGCAACTGGACAATCGCGCGCGTCTTAATTAATAAAAAAAGGATAGAATCACTTTTGTATTTTTGTATAAAAAAAAATTTAGTGCAATTTATAATAATATCAAATAACTATAATTTTAGTTTGAATAATTTTCACAATTTTAGAATTAAAGGAATAGCGAAGAATTATTCATAAAGTAATACTCTCCACTTACTATTTAGTAGATGAAAGTTAATTTTCGTTAAAAAATTATTTTTTATAAAATCGATTCTGACCTCGATAATAATTCGATTTCTGATTCTTTTATTCATTAAGTCCCATTCGAACTTGTCACTCAATCCCACTTTTAAAAGGCGTACAATACAATTTAAGTATGTATTAATGGTATTTAATATTTTCAAATACTTCACACGATAATTGTTCATTTATTGATTGAAGTATGTGAAAAACAATTAACGCAAAAAGATGCAGTTGATAAAAATAACGCAAACTTTCTTGGATGAATTTGCTTTGATGAGAGAAATTATTATTTAAGTGATTTATTGGAAAGTTTGATATACCGATCGAAATAATATGGCAAATTAAATTAAAATTCGTAAATGAGGAATTTTGAAAACATTTTTTATGTTTTCGTCAAATCACTTACATATTAATTCTTCTCTTCCTCTGGTGGAAAAAGCTGATACCAGGAACTTCAAATTTTTTACGACTAGAAATTTTTTACGATAGAAATTTTAGTAATTACAGACAAATTATCAATTGGATTTGTCTCTTATATTCAGTTGCATCAATTTTTTAAATTTACTATAAATTTTAGAACTTAGAAATTTTTTCAGCATTAATATATTTGATGTGTTTTTTTAAACCAAGGCTGAGATTGTAAGGAATATTAAGCTTTTTTGAATTCTAAAATTTCACTTATTGCTTAATTAATTTTTTTTCATGTCTTCGTTCATCATTTTAAAAAATATAAGTCTTGAAAGTATCAAAATATCAGAAAGTTGTTCCAAAGAAATTTTTTTTTCTTCAATTTTCAGTTTATCACGTGCCCAATTTTTCCCTGAGCATTATTTACACTAAATAATTACTTTTTCGGTTGAAGAATAACATTTATATATTTTTTGATTCAATGGTTAGGAATTTTGATATTTGAAAAATCCACGATTGCTTTTTTTTAAAAATATAATCAAAAGGTTTTTAAAAAATCAAGACACTCAATTGGAACAAAATTTAAAAAATGGTTTGGAAGAATCCTGGGATTATACGTCAAAATTTCCATTATGTTGAGTTCTCAACTTTTTAAAATGTTTCTTTTTTCTTCATGTTGGATATTGTAATGCTTAAACTATCAACTGATTATTATTATATATTTATTATTATTATTATTATATATTTATTATTTTATATTTATATTATTGTATACTATTATTGATAAGAAGGACGATTCTTAAAATTCATCTAAAGATTACGGAAAAAACCGGAACATTGAATTTTTCAAAATCGCGTAAACAAGATAATTTATATTTACGAAAAGAATTATGTTTCTGAAAACCTAATATTATTGAGGTTTCAATTTTATCTAGATATTAATTATTCAAATTGATGTATTAATGTTGGTAGGATAAGAATAAAATTTTTGTTTTCTTCTAGATTTTTGATATTCTAATTTTCGAAGACAATTCAATATGCTTGCAGTTTGTAAATAAGAAGTAAGATTTGTGGGTGTTTAGAATCCAAAAATATAGAAAGAAAATGTTCTATTTACTTAATATTCCTTTCTTAATGTTTATTAAACGAAAAAAAATGGTTCTAACAAAACTGAATGAATTTAAAAAAAGATGATAAGAAACATAATTTCCAAATAAACAAAAAATACTCATTTTTTAATAATTATGGAAAATCCACAATTATTAAAATTCTTAAATCACATTAAATCTTATACTGATTGAAGAAAATTAAATACTACAATACGTTTAAAAAATTTACAAAATAGTCAAAAATTGATGAAACTGAATAAATAATCAAGCAAATGAAGAGGGAAAGAAGTTACTTTGACAAAATTTGTTTAACGTTTGGATATAATTCATTAGTATTTAATTTACCTTTAAATACTAATCAGGATGTCTACTAACCGGGAAAACCGGGATATAGCCGGGAATTAAAATAAAACCGGGAATTAACGTGGAATAAACATTCTAACCGAGAATCACATTTCAATTTATCGACAATGTGATATTCTTTATTAATTGTTATAACATGACAAATCATTTAAAGAATTGTAATAAATATGATAAGAAAGAGTTTTCAGAATTTATAATATTTCAAAAATTTTATAACAATTGAGATCAATTTTTAAGCTCTGAACAAATGGTATTTTCTGAGAGATATGATTGTTAATAATTATGAAATTCTACTTAGTTGCGCAGACCTTTTGAATTGGAACTCTTTCATAATTTTTCGAATACTTAAAAAGAATCGAAATTTAAATCTTCTGAAATCTTTGAAATCTTTAGAAATTTTCGTAAAATGATTTACAATCTTTGGAGATCTATTGTATTCTCGGAAATCTTTACAAATCTTTGTGAAATTTTGGAATGTTTGAAATCTTTAAAATCTTTGCCATATCTGGGTCATCTGAAATATTCTGAATTATATCTAAGAATTATTTACCAATCTTTGCAAAATCTTTAAAATCTTTAAAATCTTTGCAAAATCTTGGAAGTCTTCCGAAGCCTCTTAAAATTTTTCGAAAATTTTCCGAAATCATTTTAATCTTTGTGAATCTTCATGAAGCTTTGTGAAATCTTTTGAAATCAAATCTTTGAAATCTTTTAAAATCTTTGTGAATTTCTCTGTAATGTTTGCGAAATGTTTGAAATTTTCTGAAATCTTTTTAAATCTTTTAAATCTTTGTGAAATTTTGGAATATTTTAAATCTTTCTAAAATCTTGGAAATTTTCGCGAAATCTCGGAGATCTTTTGAAACCTTCTAAATTTTATTCGCGCTGAGATTTGATGTTTACAACCGGGAAAAAACCCGGAAAATAACCGGCAATTTCGTTGGCGAAAAGTAGTAGACACCCTGACTAATTAATGATATTTAAACATCATTTTACTCCCATCTCCCCTACTTCATTCTTTTTCGAAAAAAATTCTAGTTTCCTGTAGAGTTTACAAATATGTTTCCCACCAAAGATTTTTTTTTCGACTTATCCAAAGTCCCTTTACTTTTTTAAGGAATCAAGACGCTTTTTGGTATTAACTACGATCGTGTTTGTTTCTAATTGCTGAGTTTTGTGTGGCAAAGGTGGCGAAGATTCCTTGGGGGTGACCGATGCCGCACGACTGCTGCTGGGGGTCGCCGAAGTGGGAATCAGAGAAACGATTTCCGGGCTCGACGTCTGCCCGTTATCTTCGTACACTCTCTCCTACAATACAATGAATTATTGATCCGCACATATTTTCATTCATCGTGACGTTTTTTGCTTAATTTTTAATTTTTATTTTTACTCTTTATTCTTAAGCAGTGCCTATCTTGTTTCAATCTCGTTATCTCATTCCAATCACCCAATTAAATTCTCATCAGCCGCTATCCAAATATTTTTTTATAACTCTTCCATGATTTTGGCCCATTTTCATGCCTGTGAAGTGAGCCCACAAACTCGCTTCTCGAGCGGTGTGAGTAGAAAGTCCTTTCTACTCCCTAGTGAGTACTTTTCACTCCCTAGGAAGTACTTTCTCCTCCCTGGGGACTACTTTTTACTCCCTGGGGACTTATTTTTACTCCCTAGGTAATACTTTTTACTCCCCAAGGAGTACTTTCTTCTCCAAGGGGACTAATTTTTACTCCCTGGGGACTTCTTTCTACTCCATAGGGACTACTTTCTACTTCCTGAAGACTACTTTCTACTCCCTAGGGAGCACTTTTCACTCCCTATATAATACTTTATACTCCCTAAGGAGTACTTTCTACTCCCTGGGGAGTAATTTATACCCCCAGGACGTACTTTTTACTCCCCACGGAGTATTTTCTACTCCCTAGGGAGTACTTTCTGCTCCCTAGGGAGTAGAAAAATGACTTTAGTAAAAGAATGTGGCTTACAATCACCTTAGTGGGTGTATATCAATTGCCGGCTGGCGGTCAAACGTGCTTGGAATATTTGTTTTTGAGAATTTTGCGGCCCTTCTGTCACCGGCTCGAAAAGCAGGATTGTGAAACTGACCTACAGTCATGAGAAGTGCCCAAATCATAAGGAGTGTTAACAAAGTCTCGTGTATGACTCGGGGAAGATCTTTCTGAATTTCTACAACTCGGGAATATTTTCAGTACGAGTCGGAAGTGTACGCGCAAGCGCGAGCCGTAGAAAAGTGCTGAGAACATTCCTCAATATACTATATCATCCTTATCTCTACAGTCTTCATTTAAGGAAACTCTGCAATGGTTTTATTTCGCATTAAAAAAATGCTCTATTTTCCTCTTGTTAATAAAAACTAGATTATTCGATCTAAATAGGGTGACCAACCGTCTGGATTTTCCTGCACATGTCCGGGTTTTTTGTTCGGATTTTTGGAAGCATAGGATTTTTTAGTTTTTTTTATAGAAAAAAATATTGCCTGAGTGAAGTGGAGTGTATTTCTTCAAAATTGTTGCCAAATGAAAAATATAATAGAATATAATTAATTAATTAATATATAAAATATAATTCATGTTTTAATGATTTCTTTTTATGTCTGTGAGTGGAAAGCCGAGTTTTGTGCTATAAAAAGATGGATGAATTTTACTTCCTTGAAATTATAGTTTCGAAAATCGAAGTGACAGAAAATAATGAAATATCCGGGCCTAAAATGTTGCGTAGTCCTTGCCACTTTGTGTAGTCCGAAATGAAAAAATATGTAGTGAAAAATTAACTTTATTTTCTAAGCAAAATTTCCGTAGTTTTCTAAGCTAATGTTTTAAAAGTATTAAAAATGAGCTTCGATGTTTATTTAAACTATTATTCTTTAATCTATAAATTATTAAAATTCCCATTTATTTACCGCAGGTTTCACAGTCTTTTCCCTATTCCCATCTTTTTCTATTTTTCTCGTTTTTTCACTAGAATGCGAACTGGTTTGGTAGAGCGCAATAAGAGAATCCAACTATTTTTTGTAGAATGTTCATTCTTTTTAGTTGAAAAGTCTACTCTTATATTTTTGGTTGCGAATTCGTCTTATTTTTATTGAAAATTCTATTATTTGTTTGAATATTTTATTATTTTGTTAAAAAGTTCAATAATTTTGTTAAAAAGTTATTCTTTTTGGTTAACAATTTAATTGTTTTATCCAAAATTTGTCTTCTGTGGTGGAATCCAACTGCTTTTTATCTAAAATTAAAAACCTTTTTGGTCAAAAATTCATATTTTTGGGTTAAAAATTCGACTATTTTGTAAGAAATTCGTCTTTTTGGCTTGAAAACTCAACAATTTGGTTGAAAATTTTTTCTTCTTAACTGAACAATATTTCTTGGTAGAAGATTCAACTCTTTCATTGAAAATCCAACTGCTTGGTTGACATTTTTTTGTTTGAAAATTCATATTTTCGGGTTTAAAATTCAAATGTTTTGCAGAAAATTCGCCTTTTTGGCTTAAGAATTCAACAATTTGGTTGAAGCTTCTTTTCATTTTGACCGAAAAATCTTTCTTGGTAAAGGATTTAACAATTTTTTGAAAATTCGTCTTTTGTGGTGAAATTCAACTGTTCTTAATTTGAAATTAAAAAATTTTTTGGTTGAATTATCAACTATTACAATTTTCGTTGAGAATTTGTTTGGTTGAAAATTCAACTACTTGGATGAAAGTTGAACTATTTTTTTAATAATACATTTTTTTTGGTTGAAAATTCATCTCTTTGGTTGAAAATGTATTTATTTTGTTGTTGCTTCGTTTTTTATTGAAAAGTAATTTTTAAAAATTAAAATTTAATCATTTCATTTCTGGTTAAAAATTGATCTTTTTCAGCTGAAAATTCAACAATTCTGTTGAAAAGTCATCCTTTTTGGTTGAAAATTCATATTTTTGGGTTGAAAATTCGACTATTCTGTAAGAAATTCACCTTTTTGGCTTAAAAATTCAACAATTTGGTTGAAAAATTTCTCTTCTTAACTGAACAATCTTTTTTGGTAAAAGATTTAACTCTTTCGTTGAAAAACCAACCGTTTGCTTGAAAATTACCTTTTTCGTTGAAAATTCATATTTTCGTGTTCAAAATTCAACTGTCTTATAAAAAATTCGTCTTTTTGGTCTTAAAATTCATCTCTTTTTTGAATAATTAATTATTTTCTTGATAATTCGTTTTTTTAGTTGAAAGTTAATTTTTTTTAAGTGAAAATTTAATTATTCCATTTTCGTTTAACAACTGATCTTATTTAGTTGAAAATTCAACTATTTTGGTAGAGAATAAAACTATTTGGTAGAAAATTCATATCTTCGGGTTAAAAATTCAACTATTATTCACTATTAAATTTTTCGTTAAGAATTCCTCTCTTTGATTGAAAATTCCCTTTTTTGGTTTAAAATGCAACTATTTGGTCAAAAATTCATCTATTTTGTTGAAAATGGATTTTTTTACTCAAAATTTTAGGAATTTTGAAGGATTTTAAATTGCATTTAATATAGAACCTACGTTAAATTTATATAAAAGAATTTATTTCCCTATAACCGTGAAAAAGCTTCTTATTTCCCCTGTTTTTAGAGCATTTTTTGGCCTGTGAAGCTCGTTATCGATACAATTAAAAGAATGTTTTTTTTATGCTTCTTGTAAGTGGGGGGATATACAAAAGATGTTTAGTCCGAAATTTGAAACATTTTAGGCCCTGTAAAATATTCATTTTAAACTTAAGAATGTATGTGAGAATGGTTTTTAGATTTTTCTTTCTAGTCTTATTTTCCAATTTATCCAATTTATTTTTACCCTTTTTTTCTCATAAAGTTATAAAATAACAAATTACAAAAACTTTTTATTGTTTGTGTATTCCAAAAAATTAAATTGGAATTGAATGTTTTTGAGAAAAGTAGGATTAAATTTTTAGTCCTACTTTTTTCCTCTGTAAGAGCCCTATGTCCTACTTTGTCCTTTTTTTTGAAGCCCAGTTGTCCTATATTCCGAAAATCAGCTCTGGTCACCCTAGATCTAAATTCAGTTGACTAAACAAGTCTAATAAAAAATCTATTGCAAAATTTCTTGTACATAAACTCATTTTCATATCGACAATCTTATCCAAAATACTCTGATATTCTTGAGGAAAAATATAACTGAATATCTCGTTTAAAAAAAATTGCAATACATTTTTCGTTATATCGATAGCCTATCGATGGTACCAGTTAAAAGTCTATTATCGAACATCAATATTCAATACCTAATTAGTTTCATACATCAGTTTAAAGAAAATCTATCTAATTTTGGACGAAGTTCGTTCCGTCGCTCGTTTTTTTTTCGTTTTATTTATGGCAGATCTTGATGAACTTCTCAGAAAGGATACGAAAATATTTCTAATTTTGCCTATGAAAAATCTAATTTCTTCGCTTTCTGAAAACTAATAAGAGAACAAATGATCTAATCTAATCTGCAAAACCGAGTGGAAGATTATCTAGAATATTGTTACAAAACTCGATTGATTTCGATCGACTCGAACGATCAATTTGTAATTAAAAAGCAGTTTCTATATTTATTTTATATTTCTTCAGACTACTGCAATCTTTCCTTTTTACTTTTTCAGACATGAGAATCTATTCGTGTTTCGAGTAGGCACTACGTAGTCTCTGTTTCATTCATTTGTATAAAATGGAGCGGCAGATGCTGCAATTTGATTGGGCATTCGACTTTTGAGGAATTGACTCTCTGTAGAATCGCGGTTTTTTATATTTAGTTACCAATCACGACGTCGACGGGGCAATCAATAATTCAATGTGTTTTTGGGAAAAAGAAAAAAAACAGCACGAGATTAAGACGACGGGTTTAGTGGGTGCAGCTTCTAAATTTCTTGTGACAAGAAAAAACCTTTCTCTTATTTAAAACAATACAAATATAAGTTCTCGAATTTCAATTTCGAAAATAAATTATAGTCTCTTCTTGTCAACAAGCTACAGGTGAAGAAAAAAAACTGTATCTAGCCTGATCACAAACTAAATTTTAACTTCTTTTTCAAAAGTAATACAGCTACACTAATTCGGTGGCACCTCAGTCGGTAAACAGAGACTGATCATTTACCGAAAGTCGATAATGGTTCGTCTCCGAGCTAAGCCATCATCAATCGATAATTTTGTACCGGCAGCAGATGGCGCAACTGTTAACACAGAAGAATTGGTGGGAAATTCAAAATTACAACAGGAACGGAAAATTCAAACTCGTAATGTGGGTGGTAAACTAAAAAGCTGTAACAAGGGCAGTAAAATCAAATTTTAAGGTTGTATTAGGAGCAAAACTAATTTGCGCGTGCGTGAAGATTACCCAAGGGTATGACGGTAAATTATATCCCTTCCTAACCGATCAACACATCATACCCTACCATGTCTTACATTATCGACGATCGACAAGGCTAATCCCTGCATTTCTTACAATCTATAAAGTAGGATCTGACATGGATTCTTACCTCGGTCAATAAGTTATGTCCCTACCTTACCGAACAAGCTGCTAAACTTCCGGTAGAAGCTCTATTTCAGATGATGCATGCTACTCCTGGTTGACAATATCGAAATACCCTCGCTCTCTTCGGCTATCCCCTCCCCCCTCATCCCCCTCATTATCTCCCTCCTCTTCCTCCTTGTCCTGATTCTCTACATGCACCACCATACACCACCATACACCACCACATTCACCACCACATCCACCACGACATCCGCTCCACATCCACCATCACACTCACCACCGTTCACCCCGTTCCCGACAGCTTACTTGATGGCAGAGGTCAGTTTGGCTCTGTCCTCTACCTCGTTGTCTACCTCGATGATGACGTCGCCGTATTTTTTTCCTTACACCCTTGAATTTTACACCAACGGTGTCCGGCTTCATCTTGTTTTTTAGGTTCTTGAAAACCCCGGCGTACCTGACTCCCTCAGCCGGTTTGAAGCGTGGTGGTGGTGAATGTGTTAATGGATTTGTTGGTTGTGTTAGTGGATGTGGTGGTGGATGTGAAGAAAGAGGTGAAGGAGGAGGAGGAAGATGAGGAGTAGAAGAGAGGAGGAGAAGATAGACGATGAGGGGATAAACGCAGAGAAGGAGATAGATGAGGTGGATAAGGAGATAGTTGCGGAGGGAATAAACACTGTAACTGCCTTTAGCGATGGTATTTCAATATTCTCAACATGACATAAAGCTTTTACCGGACGTTTAAAAAGCTTGTTGAAACCTTGATGTAATATTCTGCTGGAAGGAACTTGGTTGACACGTCTAGAAATTTCTAGAAATAGTAATGTAAGTTCGTAGTTGAAGTTTATAATGGAAGGAAGTTGGTTGACTTTTTCAGAAGCTACTAGAAAAGTTTTACTGGAAATTTGTACCAAAAATATTTACTGGAAGGGTTTGTCAGCTTAGTCAGTAAGACAGGGCCCAACCTTATTTGCCAAGGCGAGGATCCATATCAGATCCTACTTTACCGACTGAAGTTAATGGAGGAATCTGACTTGTCAATTGATGATAATATAGGATACTTTTCGGTGCGGACATTAACCATTTTCGTCTGTCGATAAATGACCGGTCTCCGCTTTATCGACTGACGTGCCGCTGAATCGGTGCAGCGATACTACTTGCAAAGAAACATTCTAGTTACAGCCTTGTTATTAAAATGTAAAATTTAGCATAGAAAATTATTCTCCCAAGGGCTTCACTATTTTTCAAAATTATCCTATTCTTTAAAAAATCGAATAAAAATTTTATTTTTCTGCTAAAAAATTGGAAGATTATGTCTAGAAAGAAAAAAATAAGTCTGAAAAGTACCTGAGATTTGTCATATTTGAGCCTCTTCCAAATGAATGACTTTTTATCTGACTGCTGATTTCCAGGCCCAACATCACCACTCGATGCGTTGTAATTAGGATTCGAGAATGTTAGAACATTCCGCCTACTCGCATACAGGTATTTTTTTTGCTTTGTTTTCCGCTGGCAGAGTAGATAAATAATAACGATGATGATGATCAAGGTGATGCCCATCATGACGACTATCGTGATCACTACGGTTTTCATACTGTAGCTTTTTTCACGATTGAATCTAGAATCGTCGAATTTGCCGTGACCACGATTCGGGGTTCTTGTCACGATCTCCGACCTGCGAAGCTCTTCCTCCTCATCTATTTCGTCATAATTCGGGTCGTTTTCTGTCCCGGGCTTACGAAGTGGCATCTGCTTCGCGGGAGCTTCAAGGAAAAAATTAATGTGTTATTTAGTGTGTAAATCAGAAGATATGTGTTAGCAATCAGCAAAGCGTAATAGAAAAATTTTCTGAATGAAACTACTGAAGTTACGGGATCCACAGAGATCTACTGCGCAGCCATAAGTGCCTCAGAACTCTACTGCTTAGTTTTAATAGCCCAAGAAATCTACTGCGTAGCCTTATGCGCTATATAAATCTACTACACAGCCTCAAGAACCACAGAGATCTATTGCGCAGCCTCATGTGCTATATAAATCTACTACATAGCCGCAAGAACAACAGAAATCTACTGCCCAGCTGTAATGACCACAGAGGTCTTACTGTCAGCGGAGCACTCCCGAAAAAATACAAATTCAAACCCTACAAATCTATCTTGTAGTTTCATCTACAGAAATTTTTCCACCACGGGAAACTCCAATCATCAACTTACTATTCGAACAAGTAGAATCCCCTCGATCAGGACAAGCACACTTATAACTCTTCCTCGTGTAAAAACAAAGATGACTACATCCGCCATTTTCAATAGCACAAGGTGTCCATCCAGTTTGTCTTTCAGCTGAAACAGCCTTGACATCTGTGACACTCCCTAAAGAGTGACGAATTTTGATCCTATTTTGCCCGTTTATCTTGTCAGCTCGTTCAATCATCTCCTGAGACCAATCAGCCCAGTAGATGTGTTCTCCATACTAAAACATTCCATCATTACATCATCTTCTCCTCTACAATTGGGGTTTTGAACCCTGAAATAATATTCTAATAAACTCAAGATCTTGAACCTACCTGAGTTAAACCAAAGGCGTTCACAGCATCGGGTATCAGGGCAACCCTGAATCGACCATGAAGATCGGAAACTTCAATCCTGTCCTTCAAAGCATCTGCCCAGTAGACTTTCCTATAGACGTAGTCGATGGACAAACCATTCGGGAAGTGCAAGTCACTTGATACGATGGTCTTACGATTGGATCCATCCAGACTCGCTCTTTGAATCTTTGGATGATCACCCCACTCTGTCCAGAAAATGTAACCTTCTCTGGGAAACAAGGCTAAGGATCTTGGCTCTTTCAGATTTTCTAGAAGCTTCTTTCTGCAAGAACCATCGATTCTGGCAACTTCGATGATGTTGTTTTTCATATCAGTCCAGTAGACGTTGTCAGCTATCCAGTCGATTGCAACCCTGAAGGGAGCTGAAACGTTGGATCCAGAGACAATGGTTTTGATATCGGAGAAGTTGTACATGTTCACGGTCCTGGAATAAAGTTTAACATTAGATATTATGGATGATTAATGAATGATGTATTTTATATTCTTAAGAGATGTAGTAATACCTAATGATCCTGAGGTTTACATCAGTGTAGACCATCAACCTCTTCTGCCAATGAAAATCAACCGAGAAGGCGTTGTGGACATCATCAATAGGTAAAGCCACACTCCACATATCTGGAGTATCAAAGGAAATCCTCTCGAGTGTTTTTCTCGTAGCAAAGAGCAGGAAATTAGTTGGTGTCACATTGCAGGTCTTTTTATCCTCATTGATGATGATTCCAGTTGGACAAGCGCAAGAGTAACCTTTGGGATTGCGAAGACAAAGATGAGAACATCCACCATTGTTCTTCTCACAGACGTTTTCTGCCTTGTTGAGGTCCGACCACTGAAAAGAGGAAACTCATTAAGATATGGATACTCTAAAACATAATTCAATCATCTCTAACAGAAAATTACTTACGTCAACACCCCTGATGTCCATTACTCCCTCTAATTTATCCACAAGTATTTTCCTCTCAGAACCATCCTTCTTATCAGCCTGGAAAACAGCTTTAGCTTGCCAGTCACTCCAGTAGACCCGGTTTCCCAAAACAGCAAGTCCATAAGGATGTTCCACCTTTTCGACAAGCACTTTCCTGTTTTTGCCATCAAGATCCGCAAATTCAATCACATTCTTCTTGGCATCATTCCAGTAAATCCTGCCTTCTTTGATATCGATCGAGAGACCATTGGGCCAAGCAAGATTTTCTGTAACGACCGTTGTTCGTTCTTCACCATCCATATTAGCTCTCTCAATCCTAGCGTTGTGACCCCAGTCTGACCAGAAAAGAAGACCTGATGAGTAATAAATAGCGATTGCTCGAGGATTATCCAAACCAGACCAAACTAGGACCTTTCGATTCCTGCCATCAAGTTCGCAGACTTCAATACTGTTCAGACCTGCGTCCGTCCAGTAAACCTGAAAGAAAGATAATTAGCTAGTTTATTCAGGATTTCTTTTGGTATTGATAGAACCTCTTCTTCTTTGGATCTTATTTACCTTTTTCCCAATGGAGTCAACAACCAAACTATCAGCAGTATCGATTCCCGAATCAATCACAGTTTCCACCACCTGACCATTGAAACTCGCCTTCTTGATAACATCCTCTCCAGGATCAGTCCAATAAACATCGCCATTCCTCAAATTGACGTCAACACCACTAGCATTTTTCAGATACGAAATTGGCAGAACAAAATCCAAAGCATAGTCAACATCAAAAGAGACAACCCGAATATCCACTCGGTGAGCCAGCACCAGAAATTTCTTCGGCACGTCCGGACATGTCCTTCCATCACTCTGAAGAATTATTTATGTTAGATCAAAAAATTTTTACCAAATATGTTAAACAAACATCCTTAATTTGTTACCTACCCCAAGAACAAGACCAGTAGGACAAGCACATTTAAATCGTTTAGGGTTTATTGCCAAGAGACACAAGTGCGAACAATTCCCGTTGTGATTCTTGCAAGGGTTGTTCACATGTTTTCGATTCCGATGGAAGACTCTCACATCCATGAGACCTGAGATACTAGACCGGATGACTGTTATGTTTGCACCTGTTTCTTTGTCAGCTCGATGTATGCTTTTAGTATTCCAGTCGGTCCAGTAGATCTTGTCTTTGTGGACCACAAGACCAAATGGATGCGGAAGATTCAGAGCTGGAATTATGTATAGATTTAGAAATTGTCTTAGTAGGAAAATTTGCTTAGGGTTGATAAAATAGAAACCTACCAGAAGATATCAGTACGGTTCTGCCTTTACCATCCAAATTCGAATACTCAATCCTCTGGGTGCCAGCATCATCCCAGTAGAGTCTCCTCTTATCAAAATCGATTGCTAAACCATTTGGCCAGGTCAGATCAGTACTGATTAGTACTTTCCTATCAGTACCGTCCATAGAGGCTCTTTCGATTCTCGGCCTATCGCCCCAATCACTCCAGTACATGTATCCAGCTGTAGAAAGAAGTATAGTTTACCATGTGATGAAAGTCACCAATATAAACCTAATACGATTAGATTGCTTCAAAATCTAAGTTCATACTTGTAGGATCCAGTATGATGTCCCTCGGTTTGTCAAGGTCCTTATGAATCAAGAGAGTTCTCATACTTCCATCCAGATTTGAGCATTCAATTCGTTTTGTGCCAGCATCAGTCCAGTAGATCTTTCTCGTGATCCAGTCAATCGCTAATCCCGCTGGTGATTCTGCAATTCAAGATTGATGAATTGATGACTGTGATTCAAGAATCTTCGAAATCATTATCCGTTATCTCTAATAAATCCTCTTACCCAAATTGTGACTGATGATAGCACTCTGGTTCGTTCCATTCAGAAAAGCTCGACTAATCGTATCAGCCTCCACATCTGTCCAATAAATCATATCCTGATTAGCATCCCAAGTAAGACCCACAGCACTCTGGACATGATCAACAGGAATAACGTTGTCATAGACCCTAGCAGACTCCTCAATAGGCATGATTCTCAAATCCTTCTTCCTCGCGAATATCAGAATATTATCAGGAGTGCTAGCACAAGTTTTTCCATCCCTTTTGATCTTTAAACCCACTGGGCAAACACAACTGTACCCTGTGTTATTAGGAAGACACATATGGGAACACTTCCCATTATCATTTCCGCAATGATTGACATAGTCTGGTTGACGTTGTGGATGGTAACTATGAAGATCCATCGGGAAATGCAGACCAGAGTGGATAGTTTTGAAACCCTTTCCATTTGCCTTGTTGGCTGAAGAGATGCTTTTTAGATGCCAGTCTGTCCAGTAAAGGGAATCCTCGAAAACCGTGATGGCGAAGGGATGAGGCAGACCTTTGCTGATCATCTTTTTCCTATCGGAACCATCTAGGCGGGCTGATTCAATCACATGGTGTTTGGCATCAGTCCAGAAAATACGATCGGTTGTGTAGTCGATCGTTAATCCGTTTGGCCAGAATATGGATTCTGTGACCACTTCTCTTCTGTCGGATCCATCCATGTTGGCTCTTTCGATTTTTGGGTGTGGTCCTATAATTTAAATAAGATTCAGCGTCCAGAGAAGAAAACTGTTTCAGAAAATATTAGATAACATACCCCAGTCTGTCCAGTAAACATATCCAAAGTTAGGATGCACAGCTATTGCTCTTGGTTTGTCTATGTCACTTGATATTAAGACGTGTCTAACTTTTGTATCAAGCGTGATGACCTCAACCCTTCTGGTTCCAGAATCAGTCCAGAAGAGCAAATCATGAATCCAGTCGATTGCAACACCTCCTGGTGTTTGTAGACCCCAGCGTATTACGTCTATAAGATTGATATTTCTCAGAAGAAGACTATATTAACATAAGTCAGAGGGACTGGATTTATCATACCTTCAGCTCCAGTTCCATTCACAAAAACCTTTCGGATAACATCCATCGAAACGTCTGACCAATAGATGGTGCTTCTTTTATAGTGGAAGTCCAAAGCTATAGCATTGTGAAGACCTTTCAGCACAGATGTATATTTTGGGCTGGTCATGCTTACCTGAGGAAAAAGATATGTCTTAATTGTTCGTTCTTCAAAGATAAGTAGCAGTCGTTAGTTAATCAATTTATTTATACCTGTCGGATGTCAACCCGGTTTGCAAAAAGCAAAGTGGGATTGGCGCCCAACGCTTTGCAGGTTCTTAAATCTGGCCTGAGGACATAACCTGGCATACAGCTGCAGACGAAAGAACCTATCGTGTTGTTGCAAATCTGGCTACAGACTGGATCCTAAACAAGTTATTATTAGTTTGCCAATTGTTTTCTAACTCTTCTGACTATCTAGTACAATTCCTATTGATGCAAACAAACCTTTTCGAATTCACACTCATTGACATCGTTGCAGGTCACGTTGTCTGATCCGAGAATGAATCCTTGGTCACAAGCACAGGCTTTTTTGCTGTCAACAGTCAAGATACACTTCTGGGTACACTTGTCTTCTTCGGTGCAATTGCGTTTGTGAGGACAATGCATCTCATCTGAAAGATTATAAAAAACACTTTAGGTATAAGTTTACATGTTTAGGTACAAGGGTAAATGTTTTAAAGGATAGATAAAAACCATCTTGTTCAGGACAATCTGGAACCCCGTCGCAAACGTGTTTAACGCTGATGCAATCTCGATGATAATGATGCATCATTGGATGTGCAATTGATGTATTTCCTTGTTGGGTGTTTTTGCAGAGATATTGAGTGGCATCGCAAGTAATTGCGCAGCCCTGTTCATCTTCTCCATTCGAGCAGTCTGGTACTCCATCACAAACCCAAAGACGCTAGAAAAATGATTAAGAATATGGAAAATTTTAAAAATTATTACGGAGCTTATGATCTGATTGATTGACAGTATCGTGAATTAATTTACAGGGACACATGATCCTGTGGAGCAGGTAAATTCCTCTTGGGAACATTCCTTTGGGGTTTGATGTTCACACATGTCTTCATCTTCTTTTCCTTGACAGTCGGGTTCCTTATCACAGACCCATGTTCTACTTATACACTTGCCACTGTTACACCTGAAGAAATTCAAATTATAATGAAAATTATAATTACAATTGGTATTTTAATTGGGATTTGATGAGAAGCTGACTCTTATGAATGAAAATCTATGTCAGATGTATCTATACCTGAACTCATTAGCATTGCAACTCGCTCCAACGAGCGTTTCACAATTGTCCTCATCACTTCGATCGCCACAGTCATCATCCCCATCACATCTATATTCACGTGATATGCACCTTGGATAGGTGCACTTGAACTCATTTTCCTTACAGTGCACATCAACTACCTCTGGATATGATAATATTTTATTCATTTATTTTTTGCGATAATTTTTTATTTGTGATCCTTGTAGATGTGTATCTTACCGCATTTTATTTCATCTGATCCATCAGCACAATCGCTTTCTCCATCACATCTGTAGTTGTTTAAAATACAAGTTCCATCCATACAGGAAAATTCGTTATCGTTGCATTTTCTGGAACAGCAAAATGGAAATTTGAGTTTTAGTTGGTTGTTATATTATCAGTAATTGAAGCATTCTCGTTAAATTTTTGGTTTCAAAATACACGGGGGAATTTGTACTGTGGCTTCTACAAGGATTGGAATACCCTATACTTTAGCCACACACTTGTGATGGGTAACCGTGTACCCTTGACTACCAGCCCCTGACAGATGCATGCAGCAGGGTTCAGAAATTACCTTCACCCTCGAGATTTCTCCTTCGAAACAAAGAAATTAGTCACCCTGCAATTTGGAACCACTTCCAGATGGTCCTTACATTCGTTTCTTTCTGAGAAAAGTAATTAAAAGTGGACCAAAGAATCTGGATAATCATAGTATTCAGATAAAAAATGTAAGCATCCATCAAGATAATTTATTGTTGAAATTAATTGTCTTATCGGATTAATTAATTAAAGATTTTATTAAAGAGAATTCTATGAAAAAAAATTTTACAATAAGAATCTAAAAAATTCTGGAAAATTCCAGATATGCCAAAATATTAAAGTATTATTATAAACCAAGTAATATTCTAAAACAGTCTAGAGTACTCTGAAAAGTTTTGGGACATTCTCGGAATTTAAAAAAAATTCAAAACCACTCCAGAAAACTCCCAGAATGTTCAGAATAATCTAGAACATTCCAAAACACTCTGGAACATGCAAAAATCTCACAGAATTTTTATAAAAGCTCATGCAATTTTTCACCATTTCAGAATACTGAAGAGGTAGTCAGTAACGTCCTGGAATTTTAGAATATATATTGGAAGATGAAAGAATATTCAAGAAAGTTCCAGAAGATTCTAGAAAAGGCAAGAACATTATTATAAACATTATAATGTAGATCATTTTGGATCACTCCAATATTTAGAAAAATCTCAGAATAAGTTTTAATAATATAGAAGATTCCATACTATTCTATAAAAGTTCAAAACGTTCCAGAATATTCTTGAAAAACGAAGAACATTCTGCGATATATAAAATTCTTGACAATTCTAAAAAATTACAGATTATTTTGAAAATTATACCCCAAGATTTCAGAATCTTCAAAAACATAGTGAAATATTCAATTTTAGAACATTGTAGAATTATTGTACAAACTTTCATAACATATTGGAATATCCAGAAAATCCTAAATAACTCAGAATAATTTAGATCGTTCTGGAACATTCCAAAATATTCCAGAATACCCTAATGTGAACTTGACGTCAAAAAATAAGTTAGAAATGGCGTGAATAATTACGTCAAAAACGGTGTATAAAATAACGTAAGTAACGCAAGGAATAAGTAAGAATTGTTGAGGCTTTGAAACCAATAAAAACAAAATAATAATACATATAAGCCAAAAACTATAACAATTTTCGACGTAGCTTTTTACGTCATTTTTTAACAAGGTGTCTACCTGACGGATGATTTTAAATTCCCGGTCATTTCCCGGTTTATTCCCGGTCAGTTGTTAATTTCTCCGGTCAATTTGAAAGAGTTCAAAAGATTTTGATTATTTCAAACGATTTTGAAAGATTTCAAGAGATTTCTAAACATTTCAAAAGATTTTAAAGATTTCTGATTTGGAACAGGGAATTCTGAAAAAGAATTATAATTCTGAACTGGAATATCAGATATTTTTTATCATAAGAATTGCAATCCTGATTTGGATTAGAGAACTTTGTAAAAGAATATTAATTCTGAATTTGAAAAGGCATTTTTTCAAAATTCCCTTCTAAATCAGCATTAAAATTTATTTGCGAAATTCCCGTTCCATGTTAAAAATTTTCTGTTCCAAGTCAAATTGTATGTCTTAACGGAAATGTCCTGTTCGGAAGTGAAAATACTAATTTTTTAAGGAAATTCCCTGTCTCAAAGTCTATATTTTAATTCTTTACGGAAATTCCCTGTTCCAAGTCACAATTAAATTTATTTCGAAAAATTCCCTAGTCCAAGTCAGAATTATACTTATTTACAGCATTTTCTATTATAATTCATGAATAAAATAATTCCCTTTTTTCAAAATTTGGAAGAGAGAAGTTTCAAATTCTGGCAAATTTTTATTTGCAAAAAAAAAAAGAATTTTTAAATTCAAACAAATTCTGATTTGACACGAGGAATTTTTAACATCTGACATATTCTGACTTAGAACAGGGATTTTTTTTGTAAATTCTTTTTTTATGAATGAGAATTGAAATTATTTTTCAAAATTTCCCGTTCTATGTCAAAAATTACCTGTTCCAAGACGAAATTGTAATTTTTTATGAAATTCCTTGTTCCAAAGGCAAGATTATAATTCTTTACGGAAAATTTTTTTATATTTCATTTATTTATTCCTCGTTCGAACTCAGAAATATAATTTGCCTAGAAAATTCTCAATATCATGTCACAATTATATTCATTGACCAAATTTTCTATCATCATTCAGAAATACATTAACTTCCTTTCTTCAAAATTTGGAAGAGGGAAGCTTCAAATTATGGTGAATTCTGACTTGTTACAAGGATTTAAAAAAAAAATCATTCTCCTGAATCAGAATTAATTTTTTCTATTCAAAAATTCCCTTTTCCAAGTCAAATTATATTTCTTTACGGAAACTACTTGTCCTAAAGTAAAAATTATAATTCTTAACGAAATTCCCCGTTCTAAAGTGAACCTAAAATGAAAGTTATAATTCTTTACGAAATTCCCTGTTCCAAAGTCAAAATTATAATTCTCTACGGGAATTTGCAGTTCCAATTGTCGACATTATATTTCTTAACTGAAATTCCCTGCCCCGAACTCAAAATTATAAGTCTTTACCAAAATTCCTTGTCCCATAGTAAATGTTATAATTCTTCAGGGAAATCCCCTGTCCTAAACTCAAAATTATAATTGTTTGCTAAAATTCCTGTCTCAAAGTAAAAATTACAATTCTTCAAGGAAATTCTCTGTTCCAAGTCAAATTATATTTCTTTACAGAAATTCCCTGTTCCAAGTCAGGATAATTGTAATTATTTGCGTGAATTTTTTAATCATTCTTTCATTTATTCCATGTCTCAACTCAGAATTATAATTCTTTAGAAAATTTACTGTTTTAACTCAGAATTAGAGTAATAAAATATATCAAATCACTTTCAATTTTCATATTAGTACATTCGAGAGAAAAATCCTGGTCACCAAATCAGATTCTCGGTCATTTCCCGGTTTTCTCGATTTCCTGGTCAAGTAGACACCTGGTGCATAAATTCCCCCATCTTTCCCTATTTGAAGATGGGTTCTTATGTGGTCTCTATCAGAATTTCTAATTCAGAAAAAACTGATGAGGGCCCTGTGAGGCTCTAGTGAGCAATTCCATGCTTTGTACGGGTATAGCGAATCTATCTAATGGGGCTTCGACAAGAATTTCCAGCCTAGAAAAAACTGGTGGGGCCCTATCAGGCTCTTGTGCACAATTTCTTGCTTTACATAGGTGAGAAAAATCTGTACTCAGATTAATGTTGCATTAAAATATACTGCACTTATATTAGAAATAAATATTCAACTTCCTGATGCATTGGGAAAACAATCAACAAACCTGCTACATTTATTTCTTAAATTCTTGCACTATTTGAGATTTCAGTAACATCAAGCTCAAATTTATTGTTTGTAGAAGAATGTCAAATTGATTTTTTGGAAATGACTTTTTGCGAGGTAACAGATGTTGTCAAAAGTTGCGTAGTAAAATAAGACAAATTAATTAAAGTTTTCTATTTTTACTGTATTTTTTCCGTTTAATATTAATATCGGAAAGCCCGTTCCTCTCTGTTTGTAATTCCGTATGTTTTAAAAAGGCCTTATAAAATAGTAAGAATTAATTCCTCCACACTACAGTACCTTTCACTGAATTGAAGCATTTCTGAAAATAAACTATGTGGTGTTTTCTGAATATTCAAATTCAAGAAAATAATAAAAAATGTTTGAATAAATATATGATTTTTTGAATTTTATTCTAAAGAATTAGTCTTCGAAAAAAACTAGGTTTAGTGATGAATTTGAGATTTCTTTACCGCCCAGGACGTGAAGTATTCGAAAATTAAACTACACTCGTATTTTGAACTGCCGCCTGAATGCTGCGCGCCACAGGCCACGCACATCGACTGACGCCATGATAGAAGTTTGCTGCCAGCCAGTCACATGGTCATTTGTCCATAAAAGATACAAATCTTTAACATTTGACTAATTATTTATTAAAGTTTCGAGTGTAGATGCATATCGCAAATATGAAAATATATAATGAGTTTGTAGAAGTGAAGGCATCACATTTCTGAACGCTGAAAAATAGTAGTGACGAAATTGCGTAGTGAGTTCTAAATTCTAACCTCTAATTGCCTAAAGATTCGGACATGGTAGGAAAACTCGTCAGAGTTCCACTAAAACCCTTTCGAAATTTCTGCACGGAACCCTGTTGACGTCCGTTTTTACACTCTTTTTGAATAAGTTTTTCACGTCGTTGTTGATGTCAACATTTTGAATAGGAAAAGTTAAAATAAAGCAATGAAAAAAATAATACGTAAAAAACTATCCTAATCTGTGACGTCATTTCTTACGTGGTTTTTGACGTCATTTTTATGCAATTTTTGACGTAGTTCTTGACGTCAAGTTTTTTAATAGGGTAATCTTAACATTTTTAATGATATTCTAGAGTTTTTAAAGAGGAATTCAAAAACAAAAGAAAGTATTCTACAAAATTTTTCGAGCGTTCCAGAATATTCAATAATTTTTAAAAACATTCAAGAATACTGATCGGGAGCACGGCATCACGCTCTTAATCCTATACAAATATAGCTCGCGAACAATAATTGATTTAATTCTAAATTTTAGGGTTCTTTTCAATTTCCATGAGGATTGCCCCTGATCTCTCCACGAATGAGAAAAATTATGCAAATGGAAGAGATAGGATCACGTTTGCAGAAACTTGACACGTGTCAAGTGAAAGGTATACTGAAAAAAGAGAGTTCGCCTAAGGCGTCGGGAAACTGACGTCACGTTTTCAAGAGCCACATTTGTTCTTGAGGGCTGTTTCCACTTTAGAGACCCTGTATTTGCCACCCCTTGTATGCTAAGGAGTGTCCTGAAGCTAAGGGCCCATGCATGTTTCTGTCACTCAGAAACTAGTCTATGGGTCATACGAGGTTCGTTTGGTAAAAAAGCAAGAAAAAATTTTATTTTATGAAAAGTTTGCAAATACTTCTCAACATAGTCTTCTTCGAGGGCTACATACTTAATTCAGCGAGATTTCAATTTTTTCATCCCTTCAGAAAAGAGAACAGAAGGATGTCGCACGGAGTCAAGTCTCGAGAATAGTGTGGATGAGCAATCAATCGCAGCCTCGTTCGTGTATTTTTGCCATTGCGATTGCGGAGGTGTGAGCCGATGCGTTATCGTGATAGAACAGCATTTTTTTGTGCACCAATCGAGGCCGTTTTTTTTTAGCTCGGCCTTCAAACAATCCAATAATGATGCATAGTACGTTCCTGCTATAGTTTCACCCTTCTACAAATAATCAATGAAGATAATTCCTTGGGAATCCCAAAATACTGTGGCCGTCATCTTCCCAGCTGACAAAACAGTCTTCGCCCTCTTTGGCCCACTTTCACCTGGCAGTACCCATTGCTTTGACTGCTGCTTTGTCTCGGGTGTATAGTGGTGGATCCAGGTTTCATACCTTATCTACGATAGTATCTACTGCGCAGAATTATTTGTGATATAACTCTACTGCGCACAATTGTGTGCAATATAACTCTACTGCGCAGAATTTTGTGCGATATAACTCTACTGCACATCCTTGTATGATGTAAATCTTCTGCGGCGCCTTATCTGCGATAGAACCCTACTGTACAGAATTATGTGCTATAAAACTCTACTGAACATCGTTATCTACGATATAATTCTACTGCGCATCATTATCTATGATAGAAATGTCTTGCGTATCTTTATCTGCGATAGTATCTATGGCGCAGAGTTCTGTGCGATATAACTACTGCGCAGAATTTTGTGTCATAAAATTCCACTGTACATCCTTGTGCGCGACATAACTCTATTGCGCATCGTTATTTATGATAGAATTCTAATGCGCATCCTCATCTGCGATAGAATTCTACTGCGCAAACCTTTTCCACGATAGAACGCTACTGAGCAGAATTATGTGTGATACAACTCTACTGCTGTAATAAATAACATTATTGTACAGTCCTCATTCTCGTAACTGAACGTAACCTAAAATTTTTCTGTGGAAACTGCACTGAACCTTACCAACAAACCCACCTTTAGGGGCGCCTATTAAATATGTAAGGGACCATATTTTAATTTTACTATCCCCCCCCCCTCGCTTTACTTATTATATTTGGGTGAGAGATACTGCTGGTGAGACAAGCCGCAGTTGTGGCAATTGGGTCAAGGAGACTTGCCGCACTTTTGCCACTTTGGAGGCAGACCTAAAATCTTTCTTTCGGGAGAGATGCCGCAGGGAAGCTTGCGGATGGAGAGACAAGCCGCAGATGTGACAATGAGGTCAGGAAGACTTGCCGCGAAATTGGCAATCAACTCAGGAGAGATGCTGCAATAGAGCCATGCTGCAAGGGAGTGCATCCGCATGCGAGACTTGCCGCAAGGGAGACATGACGCAAAGGAAACACGCCACAAGGAAGACTTTCTGCAAGGAAGACATGCCACAAAAGAGACATGCCACAAGAGAGACATGCAGCAAGGGAGACTTGTCGCAAGGAAGGCATTCCGCAAAGGCTACGTGCCGAAAAGTGGACATACTGAAAGTGAGAAATGATGCAATGGACACGCCGCAAGGAAGACATGCTGCAAGCGAGATTTGCCGCAAGGGAGACATGCCACAAGGAAGATTTGCCGCGGCGGAGACTTTCTTCAAGGGAGACATGCCACAAGGGAGACATGCAGCAAGTGAGACTTGTCGCAAGGAAGGAATTCCGCAAGGGCCACTTGCCGAAAAGTGGACATGCTGAAAGAGAGACATGATGCAATGGACACGCCGCAAGAGAGATAGGCTGCAAGGAGACTTTCCTCAAGGGAGACATTCCACAAGGGAGACATGCAGCAAGTGAGACTTGTCGCAAGGAAGGCATTCCGCAAGGGCCACTTGCCGAAAAGTGGACATGCTGAAAGAGAGACATGATGCAATGGACACGCCGCAAGGGAGACATGCTGCAAGCGATATTTGCCGCAAGGGAGACATGCTGCAAGGGAGACTTGCTGAAAGGGAAACATGATGCAAGGGAGACACGTGGCAAGGAAAACTTGTCGTGAGGAAGACATGCCGCAAGGGAGACATCTTGCAAGCGAGATTTTTCACAAGGGAGACTTACCGCAAGGGAGACATGCCGCAAAGGACACTTGCAACAAGGGAGATATGCCACAAGGGAGACATACCTCATGTGACTTGATATGGGCCTTAAATGGTTTACTTTTGAGGTTAGGTTGACTGCAGCAAACTTTTTCAATTTTTCAGGAATCATGAACTCTGCCAGAAAAATTCTTCAAAAAAGCCTCCAAGGGAAGCAGTACATCATAAAATTGGAGAACAATAAATTTATTGAAGCAGACAGGGAACAACAAAAACTGAAATGAGCTCAGTTAAATCTTTGTGCACCTCTCTCAAAACTGTGAAAAACGCTATTCCAGCAGATATTCACAGAGAATCTGAAGCATTAGATGAGATGGAACTGCAAAACTTTCATTTTACAATATTTTTATAATTTGAAAAAATTATTATTATTTTCATTGCGTAATTAGTGCCTTTTAGCTACTTATTTAAAGATGTTCCAATATTGAATAGTAGATATTTTACCTCCGAAACCACTATTTTCTCAGTGGAATTTCACTGATTGAATTAGTAACTTCTGACTCATTCTTAGTGGCCGAGTAATATTATTTCAAAAACTAAATAAGATCCTAAACTTTCGGCGATGCTTTGAACAACTTATACCATTAGTACTCATCTAAGCTAGGATATGAGATAGAGTTTATAGATGAAATGGAAAAAATAATATAAAGGAAGATAAGATCAAATCGTTTCCCTCAGACGATATCCAGCAATTCCCTATCGCGGAAGTTGTCGCTTCACATTGTAGAAACGCATTTTCCATAATGGATACTCCCTCCGATCAGTTTTACCCCACGACCTCACCCAACGTTTTATCGACGAACAAGAACCACCATTCCGGTCAGACGACCCCTCGTTTCATTTTTCCCCCTCTGACAAAGTGACAATCCTGAAATACTGATGCGAATTTTCTTTTCAGGGGCCAACATTTTCATGCGTATCACATTTCAACCCCAGGGACTATGATCAATGCACTCTGATTTGCACACGGAGAAACCCAAACACCAATGGTTGGCGTTTGCAGGGAAAAAAATCGCGTAACACCACTGAACGCTGCGTACGCACGAATCATTGGTGTTTACGCAGTGGCCAGTGATGCCTTACGCAACAATAATCAAAACATGACTGAGTGGTGCGTGCGCGTCACTGGCCATAGT
>JAUMHM010000072.1:9671319-9694624 GCA_032362435.1 Melikaiella ostensackeni | reverse complement strand
GAGGAGGTCATCGCCGCCACGGAGGCCTATTTTGCAGACCTTGAGAAAACGTATTTTTTGGACGGGTTGAAAAAGTTCAAAAAGTTGAAAAGCATCGCTGGGCCAAGTGTATTGAGTTAAAAGGAGATTATGTGGAAAAATAAAATGTCATTTTTCCAAAATTTTCGTTTTTCTTTTGTAGGCTAAGTATTTATTGAGCGACCCTCGTAAGCAAGTGAAGTTATCACAGGCTTGGTTCACTGTCGGTAAGGTAGAACACTGCCGTATCGACTGAGTCCATTATGGGTTTAGGAATCTGCATTACCGACCGAGGGTAATACTAGCTGTAGGTAACTTAGCATGGATCAGAATCTTTCTCGGTCGGTAAGTGTTCCCGTAGCCGTCTACCCGGAAAAGTAATTTTCTACCAAAAAAAGACGAATTTTTCGCAAAATACATGAACTTTGTAACAAATAGTTGAATTTTCAAAAAAATATTCACATTTTCAACAAAGAGATTAATCTTTTACATTTTTTACATTTTTTTTACATTAAATCCTTCAATATTTTTATTTTTTTCATGTCCATGCTGATTACCCTATAATAGTTTCCTACATAATGATTTAACTGTTGAAAGTTCAATTTTCAATCTTCTTCGATTTTCAACAGTTGAAAGTTCAACTGTTGGAAATTCAAGAAAAAAGCTAATTTTGTATTAAAAATCTTCTATTTACATAATTTTACACGAGAATCAATTAAATAAACATTTCAATCTAAAAGAAATTGTGAAAAAAGCTTAGGTGACTAGGTGACAGATTTTTCAAATTTCATTCCACTGGAAATCGGTGAAACTCATTGAAATTCACCTCGATATTTACTGATTTTTCAGTAAAAAAGTTACTGAAGTATCAGTGATGCCCTCTAAATTAGAATCACTTAAGATTTATACCAATTAAACTGAGTGACTCACTTTCAGTTATCATTCAGATATTGTTACTGATTACTTAGTGAAATTGACTGAAAAATCATTCAAACTCGCTGATTAAACAGCTAGAAGTAAGTCATTGAATAAAATTAGTAAAAATTATAATTTATTTTCTACAGAGCGGCTATTGAAGATTCCAAACGTTTTACTGGGAAATCAGTGAAAAGCGACTGAATTTGCAGTGATTTTTCACTGATTGTAATATTGAAAAATGACTTCTCTTCAAATTAGAATAATAATTAATTTAAATCAGTGACTCATTTTTCGAGATTAAGATCATTGAAAATGAAGTCAAAATGTAGTTTTTATTAAATGTTTCTTTAATAAAACTTCAGTATTTGATCAAAAGTGTTAAAACTTTGCATTATGTTGATCTGGAGGATTCCAAATTTAAAAAAAAGGTTCAATTTCGAAAAAATTTAAACTTATGGATCGAAACAGAATTCATATCCCTTAACCTGTCCTATTGATAATAATAAATGACACTAACTTCCTCATCAAGCTGAAATATTCAATGAACCAGAAGTTACGTTTTCAGGTTTTTTCTCAATTCTAGACTTTAATGCACTGTATCAATGAATACTAATTGATCTGTCTATCATTATATATTTCACAATTGAGAAAAAAAAAAATATATATATATATATATATAAATTTCAGTTTTATTGCCAAACCATAGCCGTAAATGAAAAATTAATTTAAAATTAATTTTTTAGTAATGTATGAGTAATTGAATGCATTTTTGCTCAATAGAGAAAAATTCAATTTATACAACTTTTTATTATAAATTGTTATTGATAGGATGTACTTGCCCCAAGTTATGTAAAAAGTCATTTGTTTAAAATTTCAATTTGGAAAATTGAAAACCTCACATAATTTACGTTTTCAAATCAAAAAGGTTTCAAATTTTGATGATCGCACATTAAAAACATTCAGTTTTAAATCAGAAGAGATACAAATTTGTATAATTATAAATTCAAAATAGTCAAATTTGTATGATTTAAAAATAAAAAGGTTCAAGTTTAAAGACTTTCATTTTGGCAGCATTAAAATTCGATTCTTTTAAACGCAAAAGACTTTAAATTTGAATTTGGACGATTTCTGATTGAAAAGGTTTAAAATCAGACGATTGAAAGTCAAGGTTCAAATTTAGACGATTTCACATCAAAAAGTTAAATTTTTTACGATTTCAAATCTCAAGATTTCTAAATGCCATGATTCTTAATAAAAGATGTTCCAATTTATATAATCCCGAATCAAAAGAATTCAAATTTCATTGCCAATAGATAAAACCAGTTTTATAATTAACGAATAATGAAAATTTGATATGAAATTGAAAATTAAAAACATTCCTATTTCAAGGATACTAAATCAAAACAGTTAAAACTTTGGCTATCTAAAAACTGAAAAGGTTCAAATTTAAACACTCCTGTTTGTAAATTATTGAAACTTGATTTTTTTAAACTCTAAAGCGTCTAAATTTAGATTTTGATGATTTTGATGTGATCATGAATGTTCGAATTTGATGATGCCAAATATGAAGTTTAAAAATTGAACCACTTCAATTTTTCATACATCCTTGAGTAGAACAAATAAAAATAAAAGTCAACAATTGGGTAATTTTAATTGATTTCTAATATTATTTTTCGGGGTTGACTCTACCCCCGAATGAATTTATTATAAAATATTCAAAATTGAACTTCTTTGACTCTTAAGAGTTCAAATTTGGGATTTTTATGAGTGTTCGAATTTGATGATTTCAGATATAAAGCTTGAAAATTGAACCATCTTAATTTCAAATACATCCTTGAATAAAACAAGTAGAATAAAAGCCGAAAGGTTTCTCTTAATTTTCTCAGGGGTTGAGTCCGCCCCTAAATAACTTTATTGCAAATAAATATAAAAATTGAACCATTTTAATTTTTAATACATCCTTAAATAGAATAAGCGAAAATAGAAACGAACGATTGAGAAATTTAAATTAATTTATAATAATTTTCTCAGGGGTTGAATCCACCCCTCAATAACATTAGTGTAAATTGTTAAAAATTGAACTTTTTAAAATATAAAGCATTCAAATTTAGATTTGGATGATTTTTATTCAATAATGTGTGTTCGAATTTGATGATTTCAAATATAAAGCTTAAAAACTGAACCATTTTCATTTTTAATAAATCGTCAAATAGAACAAATAGAAATAAAAACGAACACGTAGGAAATTTTATTCAATACCTAATAATTTGCTCAGAGGCTGAATCCACCCCAAAATTACTTCATTGTAAATTATTCAAAATTGAACTTTTTGAAATCTAATGCGTTCCAATTTATATTTGGACGACTTTTATTCAATCATGAGAGTTCGAATTTGATGATTCCAAATGTAAAGTTCAAAAATTGAACTATCTTAATTTTAAATATATCCTTGAATAAAACAAGTAAAAATAAAAGCCGAAAAATGAAATATTTTAATTGATGTTTCGTAATTTTCTTAGGGGTTGAGTCCACCCCTAAATCACTCCATTGTAAATTATTAAAAATTGAACAATTTCTATTTTTAATACATTCTTGAATAAAACATATAAAAATAAAAGCCGAAAATTAAAAATTTCAATTGATTTCTCTCAATTATCTCAGGGGTTGAGTTCACTTCTGAAAAACTTTATTGTAAATTATTAAAAATTGAACCAATTTAATTTTTAATACGTCCTTGAATAGAACAAACAGAAATAAAAACCAGCAGTCGAGAAATTTTAATTAATTTCTAATAATTTTCTAAGCGATTGAACCCACCCCTAAATAACTTAAATGTGAATCATTTAAAATTGAACTTGTTAAACTCTAAAGCGTTCAAATTTAGATTTGCATGATGTTTATTTAATCATAAGTGTTCGAATTTGCTGATTTCAAATACATAGTTTAGAAACTGAACCATTTTAGTTGTTAATAAATCTTTGAATAGGTCAAGTAAAAAAAAATAATTAGGAAATTTTAATTAATTTCGAATAATTTTCCTAGGGGTCGAATCAACCTCTAAATAACTTGCCTATACTCAAAGAAGAGTCAAAATTCTACCCCAATATTTTTATGGTATAACTTGAAAATAATTATAATTTTATTCTGCGAATTTTTTTTGTGGTACTTTAAAGGTACTTGTAATTTTTTTCAAAATTCAAAGTTTTTAGCAAAAAATTATTTAGGCAGAAAGGGGAAGGTATAAGGAAATTGATGGGCAAGAAGACCCTTATGCTCGATGCTTTTCTCTCAGTCCGATTCCTTCGAGGATAGCTTAATTTGAAGCTATTGGAATGAGAAATTGAAATAAGAAATAAAATTTGTTACTTTAGAGCTTTCTTTTTTTATATCACTGGTTTAAAAATACGAAAAATAATGAAAATTTGGTTACTGAGGCCCCTATGCTCAAGCTTATCTCTTCGTTCGATTCTCTTCGGAGATGGCTCAAATTGAAGCTCTTGGAATTTAAAATTGAAGTTACAAATGAAATTTGTTATACTATAATTTTTTTACCTATATCAGTGGTTAAAAAATAAGAACAATAAGAAAAATGAGGAAAATGTAGTCATTAAGACCCCTATGATGGAAGGTTACTTTTAGTTTGGTTCTCTTCGGGAATAGTTCAAATTGAAGCTCCTGGAATGTAGAATTAAGATAAGAAATAAAATTTGTTATACTAGCGTTTTTTTTCATCATTGGTTGAAAGAAAACAAGGAAAATTCGGTTATTTAGACCCCTATGCTGAAGCTTATTTCTTAGTCCGATTTTCTTCGGGGATGGCTCAAATTAAATCTCTTAGAATGTAGAATTGAGGCAAGAAATAAAATTTGTTATGAAGGAGTTTTATTTTTTATATCATTGGTTAAAAAATACAAAAAATATGAAAAATGAGAACAATTTGGTTATTAAGACCCCTATGCTGGAAGCTTATCTTTTAGTCCGATTCCTTTTAGGGGTGGTTCAAACTGAAGCTCTTAGTATGTACAAATGAGACTAAAATGAAAATTTTCTATGTTACAGTTTTAATTTTTTATATCAGTGGTTAAAAATGAGCAAAATGGGGAAAATTTGGTTATTAAACCCCTATGTTGAATCTTATCTTTTAGTTTCATTCTCTTCGGAGATGGCTTAAATTAAAGCTCTTGGAACGTAGAATTGAGATTAGAAATGAAATTTGTTAAAGAAAATTTTTTTTCTTATATCAGTGGTTAATTAATAAGAAAAATAAGAAAAATGAGAAAAATGAAGAAAATTTAGTTATTAAGACCCCTATGGTGGAAGTTTACCTTTCAGTTTGATTCTCTTCGAGAATGGTTCAAATTGAAGCTTTTGGAACGTAGAATTGTAATAACGAATGAAATATGATATGCTAGAGTTTTATTTTCTCAGATCAGTGCTTAAAAAATAATAAAAAATAAGGAAAATTCGTAATTTTAGACCCTTATGCTGAAGATTATCTTTTTGTCCGATTCTCTTCGGGGATGGCTCAAATTGAAGCTCTTGGAACGTAGAATTGAGGTAAAAAACAAAAAGTCATTTTAGTGTTTTTTCTTTAATATCGGTAGTTAAAAAATGAGAAAAAGAAGGGAAGTTTGATTATTTAGACCCTAGACCGGAAGCTTTCCTTTTAGTCTGATTTTCTTCGGGGATGGCTCAAATTAAATGTCTTGGAATGTAGAATTCAGATAAGAAATACAATTTGTTATGTTAAAGTTTTCTTTTCTTATATAATTGTTTAAATAGCACGAAAATAATAAAAATAAGGAAAATTTTGTTATTTAGTCCCCTAGGCTGGAAGCTTTTTTATTAGTCCGATTTTCTTCGGGTACGGCTCAAATTGAAGGTCTTGGAATGTAGAATTGAGATAAGAAATGAAATTTGTTATGTTGGAGTTTTATTTTTTTTTCATGTCAGTAGTCAAAACATAAGAAAAATAAGGAAAATTCGGTTAATAAGATCTTTATGCTTAAGATTATGTTTTAGTCCGATTTTCTTCGGAGGTGGTTCAGATTAAAGCTCTTGGAATGTGGAATTGAGATTAGAAATAAAATTTATTGTGCGAGAGTTTTCTTTTTTCATATGAGTGGTTAAAGATAAGAAAATTAAGAAAAATAATGAAAATTTGGTTATTAAGATCCCTATGCTTAAGATTATCTTTTAGTCCGATTTTCTTCGGCGGTGGCTCAAATCGAAGTTCTTGGAATGTAGAATTGAGATGAACAAAAGTAGTTACGTTAGTGTTTTTGTCATATCGGTAATTAAAAAATGAGAAAAACAAGGGAAGTTTGATTATTTAGACCCCTAGACAGGTAGCTTTTCTTGCAGTCCGATTTTCTTCCGGTATGGCTCAAATTGAAGGTTTCGGAATGTAGAATTGAGATAAGAAATGAAATTTGTAATGTTGGAGTTTTTTTATGTCAGTAGTCAAAACATAAGAAAAATAAGAAAAATGAGGAAAATCTAGTTATTAAGATCTCTATGCTGAAGATTATCTTTTAATCCGATTCTTTTGAGGGATGGGTCAAATTGAAGCTCTTAGAGTTTAGAATTGAGATAAAAAATAAAAATTGTTATGCTGGAGTTTTCTTCTTTTTTTTATATCAGTGGTTAAAAAATAAGAAAAACGAGAAAAGTTTGGTTCTTTAGAGCCCTAGGCTGGAAGCTTTTCTTTTAGTCCGATTTTCTATGAGTATGGCTCAAAATGAAGCTCTTGGAATTTAGAATCAAAATAAAAAATAAATTTTGTTATGTGAGAGTTTTCTTTTTTTTTACATCGGTGGTTAAAAAATAAAAAAATGTGGAAAATTTGGTTAATAAGATCTCTATGATAAAGATTATGTTTTAGTCCGATTTTCTTCGGAGGTGGCTCAAATTAGAGCTCTTGGAATGTGGAATTGAGATTGGAAATAAAGTTTGTTATTTGAGAGTTTTCTTTTTCCATAACAGTGGTTAAAGAATAAGAAAATTAAGAAAAATGATGAAAATTTGGTCATTAAGATCCCTATGCTTAAGATTATCTTTTATTCCGATTTTCTTTGGAGGTGGCTCAAACTGAAACTCTTGGAATGTAGAATTGAGATGAAAAACAAAAATAGTTACGTTATTGTTTTTTTTATATCGCTAGTTAAAAATTGAGAAAAACAAGGGAAGTTTTATTATTTAGATCCCTAGACTGGAAGCTTTTCTTTCAGTCCGATTTTCTTCGAGTATGGCTCAAATTGAAGGTTTCGGAATGTAAAATTGAGATAAGGAATGATGTTAGAGTTTTTTTCATGTGAGTAGTCAAAACGTAAGAAAAATAAGAAAAATGAGGAAAATTTAGTTATTAAGACCTCTATGCTGAAGATTATCTTTTAGTCCGATTCTTTTGAGGAATGAGTCAAATTGAAGCTCTTAGAACTTAGAATTGAGATAAGAAATGAAAATTGTTATACTAGAGTTTTTTTTTTATATCAGTGGTCAAATAATAAGAAAATCAAGGAAAGTTTGGTTATTTAGATCTCCATGCTTAAGATTATCTTTTAGTCCGATTTTCTTCGGAGGTGGATCAAATTGAAGGTTTCGGAATGTAGGATTGAGCTGAGAAATGAAATTTGTTATGTTAGAATTTTTTTTTCAGTGGTCAAAACATAAAAAAAATAAGAAAAATGAGGAAAATTCAGTTATTAAGATCTCTATGCTGAAGATTATCTTTTATTCCGATTCTTTTGAGGGATGGGTCAAATTGAAGCTCTTAGAATATCAAATTGTGATAAGAAATGAAAATAGTTATGTTAGAGTTTCCTTTTTTTATTTTACTGGTTAAAAGAATAAGAAAAACAAAGAAAATTCGGTTATTTAGACCCCTATGCTGAAGCTTATCCCTTAGTCCGATTCTCTTCGGGGGTCCCTCAAATTGAAGCTCTGGGAATGTAGAATTGAGATACGAAATAAAATTTGCTACTTTGAAGATTTTTTTTCATATCATTGGTTGAAGTGTACGGAAAATAAGAAAAATGAGGAAAATTTTGTTATTTAGACCCCTATGCCAGAAGCTTATCTTTTAGGCCGATTCTTTTCGGAGATGGCTCAAATTGAAGCTCTTGGAATGTAGAATTGGGATTGAAAACAACATTTTTTGTATTTTAGTCTTATTTTTGTCATATCAGTGATTAAAGAATAAGAAAAACAAGCAAATTGTAGCTATTTAGACCCCTCTGCTGGAAGCTTTTCTTTTAGTCCGATTTTCTCAAGAGATGCCTCAAATTTGAGCTCTTGGCGTGTACAATTGACATAATAGAAATAATGTCCATGTAAAATTTTTTTGATATCAGTGGCCAAGAAATAATAAAAAGGACCATTTTTTAAAATGCAAGTCTATGTCTACGAAACCTTTACTTGAGGTGAATTGGCGACCTCTCCTCGGACTAATTTTTCTGAATTTGTTCAATTTCAAATTTTTATTTTTGTTCAATTTCTGAAATTTTATCCATTTTGTTTATTTTTGTGTAACTCTGAAAATATATGCTTGGTTGTGCTACTGCCCGCAAGAAGCAGGGTAAATTTTCGCCAGTTAATAATAAATTTAATAGAAATTAAAAAAATTAATTAATTAAATAATAATAAATTACCTGAACATAGTGCAAAGATGATGCAGGATAGACCAACGAGGCTGCGAAACGGCAGTTCGTAAGGGTTCGACCTCATTTTGCACTTCGGCCACTTCTCGGCCTTTTATAGCTGAGATTCACCCTCGGCCCTCTTCTTTTCTTAACACTGTTTATCTGGTTTAATTACGAACCCTCAAAGCCCAGAATCGACGATGTCCTGCACGTCAAGGTCACGCGCGATTTATCGCAATTCATTGTTCAAATCTTCAAATCTACCTATACAAATTTCAATTTCAATTTCAAGGGCATGTACCGCAGTGTCAAGTGCCCAATCGCATGGTTTATATTTGGCAGCCTTATCATTATAAAAATGAATATATCGTTTTGAAATTTTGGGAAATCGTTTAAGATACGTAAGAGCACGTCTGCTTGGTCCATTTGAGTTTTTATTTTGTTTAAATAGTGCAATTTTATAAATGTGTAATTTGGAATGTAAGTGAAAGCAGGGCTTTAGAGCCCTACACGGTGCGGCTAAACCAAGTTTAAAGGAAAGTTCAAGGTAAATGGGATTTTTTGATTGCTTTTGGTAATAAGGCATCCCACGAACATTTTAAGATGAAAATGAAAACAATGGATTGGGCGCATTTTGGAAAAAGTCGATTTCTGTATTTAATTAGTAAGAAATGAAGAAATTTTCATGAGATTATATGATAAATATTGGTTTACATTTTTTTTCGATAGATTTTCTAAATTGAATGGTTGTCTGTCACGACACGAACGTTTTAAAATAAACATGAAAATAATCGGAGGGGTGCTTTCTGAAAAAATTCGGTTTGTGTCTTTAATTAATATGGAATGAAAAAATTTGAGTACGACAAAATATTTTATTGTGGCAGTATAAAATTTTATGTTCTACTCAAATTTTGTCATTTCATATAAATTAAAGACGCAAACATAATTTTTTCAGAAAGTGCCTCTGCGATTATTTTCATTTTCATCTTAAAATATTCATGGGGTGCCAGGCAACCATATTCAATGAAAAAAATCTATTTGAAAAAAAGTTAACGAATAATTACCAAAAAATCAGGGCTGCCACAGCCTAATTTATTCGAAAATAAATAAAAAACTGACCTATTTAAGCCGAAAAAGTGATCAAAAGTGACTAATTTCTATCCCAAAAAGTAACTGAAATTTACTAAAAGTGACTAATGTGCATTAATAATGTGACTTGATGTTTTCTTGAATTCAATAGAATTCAAAAGAATTCGATGGAATTTATAAAAATTGCAGGTGAATTTTAACGAATTTAGTATAAATTCATAAGAATTCAGGGTCAATTCAAATTAATTGAAAAAATGTCAAAGAATCCAAAATACTCCATTGATTTCAGTAGAATTGAAGTGAATTGAACAAAATTTTAAAAATCATAAAATTTCCACTGAGTTGAATAAATTGGAAATGAACAAAACGCAGGGCGAATTCATCAGAATTTGAGTGAATTGAAAAGAAAAACCAGAAAGAAAATAAATAAAATGAAATTATGGTGAATTTAGAGGAGTTTAAAGAAAATGAAAAGAATTCGATGAAACTGATAAAAATTCAGTATGAATTTTTAAAAAATTCAAGAGAGTTGAAACCAACTAAAAAATATTTTAAAAATTCATTGAATTCATTGAATTCGGAGTAAGTGTAAAAAAATTCAAGGGAATTCCAAAAAAAATTCAGGGTGAAGTAAAAAAAAATCTAGATCATTCCAAAGAATTCAAAAGAATTTAAAAAGGCTTTCAAGATAAATTAATAATAATCCAGATTGAATTTTAAATGAATTCAAATGAATTGACAAATAATGAAAAAAGAATAAATAAGAAATATTCCACTGATTTCATTAAACTTGGAGTAAATTTAGACAAATTCAGGGGAATTCAAGGGTCTTTAATAAAATTTATAAGAATTTGAATGAACTGAAGAAAAATCAATGAATAAAATAAAATATTTCGTGAATTTAGAGAAATTTAAAGGGAAACAAGGATGATTCGGTGAAATTGATCACAATTTAAGATGAATTCTTTAAAAAATTCAAAAATATTTCAAAAATTAGTTGAATTCATCCAATTTGGACTGGGTTAAAAAAAATTAAAGGGAATTCAAAAAGAGAATTCAATTAAATAGAAATCAATAACATTCATTCGAATTCAAGATGAATTAAGAAAGGATCCAGGGTGAATTCCAGAAAATTCAGTGTGATTCCAAAAAAATTCAAAAGAATTCGAAAGAATTCAGGATAACTTAATAAGAATTCAAGTTGAATTGTAATTGAGTTCACATGAATTTAAAAAAATCCAAATTATTCCACTGGTTTCAGTAAACTTGGAGTGAATGAAGAAGAATTTAAGGGATTTAAAAAAATCTGAAAACGAAAAAGAAAATTATGATGAATTTAGAGGAATTTATGGGAAATGAAAATAATTCGACGAAACTGATACAAATTTAGGATTGATTAAAAAAAATTCAGATGAATTGAAACCAATCGATAAATATTTTAAAACTTCATTGAATTCATTAAATTTGGAGTGAATTTAGACAAATTCAAGGGAATCCAAGAAAAAAATTGAGGGTGAAGCACAAAAAATCTAGAGAATTCCAAAGAATTCAAAAGAATTTAAAAGCATCCAGGATAAATTAATAAAAATCCAGGTTTAATTCTAAATGAACTCAACTGAATTGAAAAATAATTTTAAAAATATATGTTTCACTGATTTCAGTAAACTTGGAGTGAATTTCAAAAAATTTAAGGTAATTTAAAAGAATTCAATGTAAATTCACACAAATTCAAGAGAATATAAGAGAATTCTGGATAAACTAATAAGAATTCAGGTTGAATTCTGAATGAGTTCAAATAAATTTTTAAAAAAATTCAAAAATATTCCACTGATTTCAGTAAACTTGAAGTGAATTTAGAAAAATTCAAGGGAATTCAAGAGACTTTGATTGAATTCATCAAAATTTGGATTAATTGAAGAAAAACAATGAATAAAATAAAATTTGAGTGAATTGAGAGGAATTTAAAGGGAAATGAGAAAAATTTGATGAAATTGATCACTATTTAAGATAAAATTTTTAAAAATTAAAAAATAAGAAAATTAGTTGAATTTATCAAATTTGAACTGGGCTTAGACAAATTTAAGGGAATTCAAAAAGAGATTTCAGTTCAATAGAAATCGATGAAATTCATACGAATTCAAGAGGAATTAAAAAGAATCCAGGGTGAATTCCAAAAAATTCAAGATAATTTGAAATAATTCAGGATAACTCAATAAGAATTCAGGTTGAGTTCTAAATGAGTTCGAATAAATTTTTTTAAAAATCCAAAATATTCCACTTATTTTAGTAAACTTGAAGTGAATTTAGAAGAATTCAAAGGAATTCAAGAGGCTTTGATGAAATTCATAAAAATTTGAATTAATTGAAAAAAGCCAATGAATATAATAAAATTCGAGGAATTTAGAGGGATTTAAAGGAAAGTGAGAAGAATTCCATGGAACTGATCAAAATTCAAGATTAGTATTTAAAACATTCAAATGAATTGTAAACAATTCAAAAATATTTTAAAAATTAATTGACTTCATCAAACTTGGTGTGGATTTGGAAAAATTCAAGGGGATTTAAAAAAAATTGAGTGAAATTCCTAAGGATTCAAGGTGAGTTTAAAAGGCTTTAGTGTGAATTAAAAAAAAAATTTAAGAAATCCATCGAATTGAGTAGAATTTAGTGAACACAGAAGAATTCAAGGGAATTCAAGAGAATTTGATGAAGCTCATACGAATTCAAGATGAATTCAAAAGGATTCAGGGTGAATGCCAAAAGGTTCAACGTGAATTCAAACAAATTCAGGAGAATTTAAAAGAATTCAGGTTGAATTCTACATGAGTTCGAATGAATTGAAAAAAAATCTATAAAATTCCACCAATTTCAGTAAACTTGAAGTGAATTTAGAAGAATTCAAGGAAATTCATCGGATTTTGAGTTAATTGAAAATAATTTTTTAATTTTTTAACTGTGTATTGAATTGAATAATTTGGGAGTGAATAGAATTCAGGGCGATTTTAACAGATTTTGAGTGAATTGAAAAAAAACAATAAATATAATAAAATTCCAGTGAATTTAGAGGAATTTAAAGGGAAATTAGAAGAATTCGATGAAATCGATCACAATTTAAGATGAATAAAAAAAGAAATTCAAAAATATTCAAGAAATTAGTTGAATTCGTTAAATTTGGACTGGGTTTGGAAAAATTTTAGGGAATTAAAAAAGAGAATTTAATTCAATAGAAATCGAATGAAATTCATACGAATTCAAAAGGAATTTAAAAGAATCCAGAGTGACTTCCAAAACATTCAGAGTGAATTCAAAAAATTCAAGATAATTTTGAAGAATTCAGGATAACTTAATAAGAATTCAGGTTGAATTCTGAATGAGTTCAAATGAATTGAAAAAAAATCCGAAATATTCGACTGATTTCAGTAAACTTGGAGTGAATTTAGAAGAATTTGAGGGATTTTAAGGGACTTTCATGAGATTTATAAAAATTTGGATGAATTGAAAAAAATCAATGAATTCAATAAAATTCAAAGTTATTTGAAAAAATGAGTTTAATGTGTCAAATTTGGACTGGGGTTAGAAAAATTTAGGAAAATTCAAAAAGAGAATTCAATCCAATAGAAATCGATGAAATTCATTCGAGTTCAAGGCAAATTAAAAAGAATCCAGGGTGAATTCCAAAAAATCAGTGTGAATTCCAAAAAATTCAAGAGAAATTAAAAGAATTCAGTATAACTTAAGAAGAATTTAGGTTGAATCGTAAATGAGTTCGAATGAATTTGAAAAAAAATATAAAAAATATTCCACTGATTTCAGTAAACTTGGAGTGAATTTAGAAGAATTCAAGGGAATTCAAGAGACTGATGGAATTCATAAGAATTTGAATGAATTGAAAAAAAACCAATGAAGAAATTAAGATTCGAATGAATTTAAAGGAATTCAAAGGGAAATAAGAAGGATTCGATAAAATCGATCACAATTTGAGATGAATTCTTTAAAAAATTCAAAAATATTTGAAAAATTAGTTGAATTCATCAAATTTGGACTGGGTCTAGAAATATTTGAGGGAATTCAAGAAGAGAATTTAATTCAATAATAATCAATGAAATTCATACGAATTTAACATGAATAAAAAGAATCCAGGGTGAATTCAAAAAAATTCAAGAGAATTTAAAAAATTCAGCATAAGTTAATAAGAATTCAGGTTGAATTCTAAATATGTTCAAATGAATTTTTAAAAAAATCCAAAATATTCCACTGATTTCAGTAGACTTGGAGTGAATTTCGAAGAATTCAAGGCAATTCGAAAGATTTTGATGAAATTCATAAGAATTTGTGTGAATTGAATATTGAATTGAATAAATTCTAAATTCCTCTACATTCGAGTGAATTTTGAGGGAAGTGAGAAGAATTCGACGAAACTGATAAAAATTCAAGATGAATGTTTAAAAAATTCAAGTGAATTGAAAACGATTCAAAAATATTCTAAAAGTTGATTGAGTTCATCAAGTTTGGTGTGGATTTGGAAAAATTTAAGGGAATTCTAAAAAAATTTAATGAAATTCCTAAAAATTCAAGGTTAGTTTGAAAGGCTCAAGCGTGAATTGAAAAAAAACTTCAAAAAGTTCATTGAATTGAGTAGAATTCAGTGAAGTTAGGAATTCAGGATAACATAATAAGAACTCAGGTTGAATTCTACAAGAATTCAAATGAATTGAAAAAAAATCCAGGATATTCCACTGATTTCAGTGAACTTGGAGTGAATTTAGAAGAATTCAAGGAAACTTAAGAGAATTCGATGATATTCATACGAATTCAAGATGAGTTTAAAAGAATTCAAGGTGAATTTGAAGTGATTTAGTGTGAATTGAAAAAATGCAGTGTGAGTTTAAAAAAATCAAGAGAATTTAAAAGAATTCAATATAACTTAATAAGAGTTCTGGTTGAATTCTAAATGAATTCAAATGCATTGAAAAAAATCTGAAATATTCCATTGATTTCAGTAAAATTGAAGTGAATTTAGAAGAATGCAAGGAAATGCATAAGACTTTGAGTGAGTTGAACATAATTTTCGAATATTTAAAATGTCCATTGAATTGAATAAATTGGGAGTGAATACAATTCAGGGCGAATTGAATAGAATTTGAGTGAATTGAAAAAAAACCAGTGAATGTAAAAAAATTTGAGTGAATTTAAAGGAATTTGAACGTAAATGGGGAGAGTTCAATGAAATTGATTAAAATTCAAGATGAATATTTGAAAAAATCAAATGATTTGAAAATAATTAAAAAATATAAAAAAAATTAAATGCACTTATAAAATTTGAAGTGGATTCAGAAAAGTTTAAGGGAATTTAAAAAGAATATGGTTAAATTCCTAAGAATTCAAGGTGAGTTTAAAAAACTTGAGGGTGAATTAAAAAAAAAGTAAAAGTAATTCATTGAATTAAGTAGAACTGAATGAACCTAGAAAAATTCAAGAGAATTCTATGAAATTCATACGAATTCAAGATAAATTAAACAAAAATGCAGGATGAATTTAAAATAATTCTGGATGAATTAAAAATAATTTAAGCGAATGGAACAAAATTTTTAAAATCCAAAAAAATTCGATTGAATTTAGTAGAGTTCAAGGAAATTCCAAAGAATTCAAGAGAATTCGGAAATAGGTATAGACCTGAATTCAATAGTGGTTAACCCTTGTGTTCTCTGTTTTAAGTTATTGAAAAAAAATGACTTCAATGATCTTTTCATTTAAAAAATGTGAATATAGTGACTTTATCTTAAAAAAGTGACTAAAAAGTGAATTGAAGAAAAGTGACCAAAAGTGACTTAAGTGACTATGTGGCAGCCCTGCACATAATCTTATGGAAATTTCTCCATTTTTTAGTAATTAAATACAAAAATCGACTTTTTTCAAAAAGCGCCCGACCGTTTATTTTGATTTTCATCTTAAAATGTTCGTGGAATGCCATATTACCATAAACAATAAAAAATCACATTCACCTGGAACTTTCATTTAAACTTGGTTCAATCGCACCGTGCCTAACTAAACTAAAATAAACTCATAAAATTGCATTATTTAAAAAAAAAATAAAAACACAAATGGGACAGATAGACGTGCCCTTATATATTTTAAGCCACTTTCAATAATTTCAGCACAATATATTCATTTTTATAATTATAAAGCCGCAAACATGTAATAATTTGTCCCGTGAGAGACTGTCCCATGCCCTTGAATCCACACTTGATTTTACTATTTTATAAACAAAAATACACAAATTCATTCATTATCTAATTTATTTAATACAAAATTCTATTTTTGATCAAAAAAATGATGAGTAAATATTAATTAACTCATAAAAGAGTAATTATTCTAATAGAAGTATTAAAATCATGAAGAAATTCAACCCTTTTCGAAATGTCAATAGCTGCGCATTTCACTTGGATTATCAATTTGACTTATCGATTTTCAGATATTGTTTTTAGTAATTATTTTTCTCAGTCGAGTGACTGTTACGTTATTATTATTTTTTTTCATCAGATTTCATCTCAATTTGTGTAGGTATAAATATATTTTGTAATTTTTGTTTTCAATACCTTTTCTGTAATTTACATTGTATTCTAGGTTACATTTTTAGGATATGGATTCACATCCTAATCCCAGAAGAAGAATTTGAAAGCACTGGAGGAAACTGTTTGAGAAAAAAACCGAACTACCGACACGAAAAAAAAATCTGAACTACATCCTTTACACCGGTGGAGTGAAACGCATTGTGAACGTTAGAGGAAACTTTCAGCCCCTAAATATTGACAGAAAGCGGACGACACGAACACCCTTAATAGCAGAGCTACACTGAGGAAGCTGAGCATTGGATGTTGAAAATTCTAGAATGAATCCGGGATTCGACGCAGGCGCTTTTCGCAGGATTGCAGGAGGTCGAGAAAAAGGATCGGACATTTTAGAAAAGGTTGCCTTTTGAATCAACAATTATTATTAGATAATTTAAATTTTAAGCTAGATGCACTGTTGGTTAAGTTCCTCAAAAAAAATTACTAATTACATTTCATTGCAAATATATAAAATTCAATAAATTTCAAGTCTTAAATCTTCAAAATTGAACTACTCCAAAAAATCATTGTAAATTTAATCATTTTCTAATATACATATTAAATATTGAAGAGTCTTTAATTGCAAATATTCAAAATTGAAGAGTCTTAAATTCTAAATTTTCCAAAATAAACTACATATGCAAAAAAAATATTAAAAACTGAAACATTTCAAGCCATAACCATTCCAAATTAATATATCTTCAAATAGAGATCCTGAAAATTGAAGCACTTTCAGTTGCATATATTATAAAAAAGCGTTAAAAATTCAATCATTTTCTATTTTAGACAATGAATATTGAAAAGTCTTTAATTGCAAATACTCAGAAATAAAGAATTTCACATTGTGAATTTAAAAAATTAAACTACATATGCGAAAAAATTCAAAATTACAACATTTTGAATTATAAGCATTCAAAATTGATAGATGTTCAATAAAAGATCTTAAAAATTAAAGAACTTTCAATCGCATATATTTGAAATTGAATAAATTTCAATTTTAAATCTTCAAAATTGAACTACTGCAAAAAATCATTAAAAATTCAATCATTTTCTAATATACACATTAAATATTGAAAAGTCTTCAATTTCAAATATTCAAAATTTAAGAGTCTTAAATTCTAAATTTTCCAAAATAAACTACATATGCAGAAAAAAATGGTAGAAACTAAAACATTTCAAGCTACAACCATTCCAAATTAATATATCTTCAAATAGAGATCTTGAAAATTAAAGAATTTTCAGTTGCATATATTGAAAACAAGCTTCAGAAATTCAATCATTTCCTATTATACAGAATAAATATTGAAAAGTCTTGAATTGCAAACATCCAGAATAGAAGGATTTCACATTGTGAATTTCCAAAATGAAACTACATATGCAAAAAAAATGTTAAAAACTAAAAAATTTTAAGCTATAACCATTCCAAATTAATATATCTTCAAATAGAGGTCTTGAAAATAGAAGAATTTTCAGTTGCATATATTATAAAAAAGCTTTAAAAATTCAACCATTTTTTATTATACACATTGAATATTCAAAAGTCTTCAATTTCAAATATCCAGAATTGAAGAATTTCACATTGTGGATGTTCAAAATTAAACTACATATGCGAAAAAAATTCAAAATTACAACATTTTGAACTATAAGCATTCAGAATTAATAAATGTTCAATAAAAGATCTTGAAAATTGAAGAATTTTCAAATTCATGTATTTGAAATTGAATAAATTTCAATTTTAAATCTTCAAAATTGAACTACTGAAAAAAATTATTAAAACTTGAATCATTATCTATTATACACATTAAATATTGAAGAATTTTCATTTTCAAATATTCAAAACTTAAGAGTCTTAGATTCTAAATTTTCCAAAATAAACTACATATGCAAAAAAAAAATCAAAATTACAAAATTTTAAACTATAAGCATTCAAAATATAAATGTTCAATAAAAGATCTTGAAAATTGAAGAATTTTCAATTGCATATATTTGAAATTGAATAAATTTCAATTTTAAATCTTCAAAATTGAACTACTCCACAAAATCATTAAAGATTTAATCATTTTCTATTATACACATTGAATATTAAAAAGTCTTCAATTTCAAATATTCAAAATGGAAGAATTTCACATTGCGAATGTTCAAAATTAAACTACGTATGCAGAAAAATTCAAAATGACAACATTTTAAACTATAAGCACTCAATATAAATAAATGTTCAATGAAAGATCTTAAAAATTAAAGAATTTTCAATTGCATATATTTGAAATTGAAAAAATTTCAATTTCAAATTTTCAAAATTGAACCACTGTAACCTTAGTGTTCTATTGTTATGTAACATAAGGTTAACTGTATGGAGTGGTGCTATCATATCTACCCAGAAAATATGAAATTCAATTAAATTAAGAAGAGGGGTATCACAAGATGAAAAGTTACACTTGGATTTTCACATTAAAGAACATTTATTCAAAATAACCTATGCTGGCTAGTACATAAAAAGGGCCCTACATCCCTATCTAATAAGATTATATGTAAATTTTGTTAAGTTCACTATGAAACTCACACACAAAAATCAATACACTCGATTACATTGAATCCTATTCCATTATCAATGCTGTAATCCTAAAATACAATATTTCCAAACTGATCCTATATCAGAGTTTCATTCTACACTAATCATTTTAGGTTCTAAATCATTAATTCCTATACGAAGGTAATACACACAATTAATTAATCAACACTAAAGACATTAGCTCCTATCGCTACTCTATAAGTTTTACTTTGAAATTGCACTCAATAATAAATGTAGAATTTTTATACACGCTAGAGTAAAGAACGAAAGGTATTTATTTACATAGGTCAAATCAGACATTTCGCCTTTGTTCAGTTTTGTTTACACTCACTATCCACTTTTAAACACTCAAAATCGCATCAAATAAAAATATAAATCTTATAACGAATCGTTTTCATAGATTTCCGTTTAGATAAAAAAAATCACTTTAATTCACACTAGTCACAATTTAAAATTCGATACACAGTTCGTCGTCAGTGAGAGTCTTCGCTCGGAACGCACTAAAAATTCAGTTCATATTTTCGTTTCAGAGACACTTTAAATAGGTATTTCCTTCGAGAATCTCAGGAATGCGCTTTTAATTTTGGAAACTTGCCTGGAACCGCAGGCAGGTCGAGTTTAGGTTTGGGTCAGTCGTACTAGACCACGAGATCTTTCTCTTTAAAAACCTGTCATCTGGGCAAAGTTCAAATTTCAGATGAGGCCCTATACTGTAACGCCAGAAATCACTACCTAACAGGAGTTGGGAATAAACTCCGCTCCTCTCGTAATGACTTATGGGTCTTTTATGGTGGCTAAATTTCAGCCAGGCGGAAGGACTGTTAACCAGGTGCACAAGTTAATGATAAATGTAAACACAGGGATTTACCCTAATATAATTGCGGTAAGGGTTGGCAGGTGTCGCACAGTGTGAATTTATATTTATAACTGGCGCGTGGCCCTGTAGTATTACTGTGAGTAGTTTATCTACTAACAATGCCAATTGTGTCCACTAATTTGTATGACCAGATTATCGACTGGACTCGAGTCTGCTCTGAAATATAGGGAAACACTAATTTGCACCTTTAATTCGCACTGGTTATCCCTCTGACCAGGGGACGAGGTGGACCTTGCTCTGCTCTGGAATGCACAAGTTGCAAAAGTTCTCTTTTTATTCACAAATAATGTAGGTCTGTCTATGGCCAGTAAATACCATCAAAATTACAAAAAGGCATAATAATTTATTCTCTCAGCCAATGGGCTTTTAAATTTACAGACATTCACACTGCCACCGCACGATAAACTCAATGAAATTCTGAAATAGAGATTAATTCTCGCTCAAATACATTCAATAAATTTTCAAATGTGAGTGGATTCTCACTTAAATAAATTCAAAGAAGTTTTCAATTCGAACACAGAAATACAAATTCGAGTCGCACTCGTAAATTTATTTGCACAATTCGAAAGGTCGCTATCAAAAAATCAGTAAAGGGCGTCAAGCACTCCACTCTAAGATTTAAACTGTCGATTTTCGGAAACGAGTATTTTTACTAACCAGGAGACAAGGTTGACCTTGCTCTGCTCTTAAAATACACGCTTCTTTTAAGGAGGAGATAAATGCAAAGCTGGAGATCACAGCAGATTCTTCATGCTCCCCTCTTGGCGAAGGAATTAGAGACCAGAGTACGAGGTGGACCTCGCTCTGCTCCCTTTTTGTCCCTCCACGAGGTTTATCCTTCAGAGAAAAGATCCAGACTGTCGCGTTCGGGTCGCGACACTCACCCCCTCAATTCACATCCCACTCCAGTCTCCCACCACCAAGGAATCCTTCAGTGGGGATTGAAGCGTTTGCGCAATCTTACAGATCCTGCTTGCTGGCAGGTTAGTGGAGGTTTTTCATATATGCTTATCATGTTGCCTACAAGCAGGCTTTCCAATGTAACGTGAGGGTTACATTAGCCCCACATTTGAAATTTTAATGCTGCATGTTATTTTCAATTTTTGATTCTTATTTCAAATCTCATACTTATACTTGTTCTAGAATCGGCAGTGTAGGTGAGGGTTCTTCCATGGATTTTTGTCCTTCCTTTTCCATGTCGGTATAATGGGCCAGACCTGTGATGGAGACCACTGACTGTAGCACTCCATCAACTCTTTGTCCTGCATGGGATTGAATGTCCAAGCACGGTGTTGGCGACTCTCAGGTAGTCTCTCAATGCTGGGTTTCTGCACGGGCTGAGGCGGGCCTGTACGTCCTTTCTGGGTGGCAGCTGAGTTAGTGGTAACTGCTGTGCGCGAGGTCGCTGGTGTGGCTGTGCAATTCGTGTCGGCTATCTTGCCAATAGTTTCACGCTTGCCCAGGTCGTCCTTCTAGTCCGGACGCTATACCTATTTCTGTCGGATCGACGAGGCCCATGGGGTTTATTTGATGTTTCTGATGCACGATGGTCTCCTGATTTCCGAATCTGTGTGATACGTCTCTGGAATTTATGGGGTTTGCGAGATATTCGCAATTATGTAAATTTGCTTAATTCCCAATTATTACCTATACATTTATATTTTTCAAAATTTTTAAATGTATTTCGTTAGAGTAGATCAAAAGCAATACAATTTTCCTGAACATATTTGCGATCACACGAATATTTATTGCAGAAAATAAACAAAAAGGAAAATTGATGGAAAAAAATGTCTCGGTCAATATCTCATAAAATATTGTTTGAACGAGAATGCTTTTTTGCACATCCGAAAGTGCTGGTGGAAATACAAATTTTTTGTAATAATTATTATCCCTTAAAGATGATATCTTTCAAGGAAACAGAGGTTTTATTTTAGGAAATTATAATGCGTTACAATAAAAAGTCGTTTTTCTTGAAGCAAATTGATTTTCGAATCAAAATATCCGTCAAAAGCTATGTCTCATAGGCTAACAAAGTTGATATGATATTGTTTGTCAATTGTTTAAATTTATACAATTAGGCAGCATTTTTTAATTGGCTTACTTCAACTTGTTCGAGAAGATTCATGAGCACATGTGTACTAGTGATGGGATATCAAACAAAATATATCGATATTTTGAATGTCGGTATATCGGAAACAAAATATCGAAATAATCAATATATCGGATAAAAAATATAGATATTATTGATATTCTCGATGTTTTTATTTTGAATGAATAATTAATTATAATGAATGTCAACACATTATTCATTTCAATTTTTTATTAAAGTAAGAGAATAGTTAACTACAATAATTTTTGTATGTTGATTCTTATACTTATTTATGTAGATTCTTCTCCTTCAACCTGCAACAGAAGGTAAGTTTGTAGAAAAAACAGAAATATCTTTCTCTATAATCTTGTGCCAAAACATTTTGTTTAAACAATAAAGGACTTACAATTAATATGCGTTGCTGAGTGTGGCGTTTACATAAACTTGTTTTTTCAAATATAATCGAAATATTCCTGAATAGCAAGGAATTACAGAGGCTGTCTTGAAAGAGGAGGCCCCACTCGGCATCTGCGTAGCGCTAGCGAACCAGGTAGAAAGGATTCTTTAGTAGTAAAGTTGCAGTGCAGTGGCCACATGTAAGAGCTTCAAAACTGAAATATATATTCTTTTTTAATTTGCCAGCTAGAGATTTAAAAGGTTGAAAAATTAGAATCTAAGAATTTTTACAAATACAAATATCTACAATTTGCTTTGTAAAATTAAAAATATATCATATTTTGTATGTATCTCATAAACTGTACGTGATACGTAAAAACAGATAGCATTTTTAGATCTGTCATTAGAGGAATACTATATATAAATATAAATATATATGTTGTCACATATAAATATATGCATGTGAATAAACAAATGATAAATTTCAAATTGTTAGAAGGAATTAATTTTATGCAGGTTTTATGATAGCAAAACATTAAATATTCTGTCTGTCGTGCTTTGATATGGGGGATTTAAACATGTTATGCGTCACTGTCGGCTCCTACGCAAACTAACCAATATGGCCGTAGATGGCATATTGAATACGCGTAAAACATCACGAAAACTAGCAAAAACATAGCGTTTAACTGTGATGATCGTCCAACTGAATAAATAAGTGCTGTAATAAGTAGCTCTGATGAGTAAAATACTTCCGAGCTGATAACTCTTTGCTCCAATAATGGAATTTGTACATCAGTATCGAAAAGCAATAAGTTTCGGAGGTTGTTGCGTCAGTGGTTGTGACTCCAAAGAGAATAAAAACTTTAATTCAAGGTTTCATAGAGTGCCAAAGCTTGGAGGTGTTAAAATAAAAGGCGAAACTTATTTGGAAAAATTGAAGTTATAGACAAACATTGTCAGTGGTTGAGAAATTTGAATGTGAAAGATTATAACGTCAAGAATTTACCTGCCTGCTCCTTGCATTTTAATGAAATTTTGCAATTCTCATCGCCACTATTAATTAATAACCTTCTTATCATTTCGTGTGGTTCTGAACTTAAA
>JAUMHM010000072.1:9652585-9671219 GCA_032362435.1 Melikaiella ostensackeni | reverse complement strand
GAGAATAAAGAAAATATAAGTTACAAATATACATAATTCATACAAAATTATTAAACAGTAATCATTCACTCAAACACCATTTGTTTATAACGCACTAACTTGCAAACGAATCGTCCTACAAAAAAGTGCAGTAGGCTAAAAAGTCTTACTGTTGCTCAGAGATGCTAAAAATTATTTTAGAAAATTTGTTTGTTCAAAAATAACAGAATTGTTGGATCTGGAGGACCTGCTAGTGCATGCAGAAGTGTTGGTGACGACTGGACTACTTTGTATATGATTTTATTATTATTATTATTATATATATATATATAATTGGTCAAACAACCACCGCAGGGTCCCCCTGGGAGCGACTGCCACCCATGAAAGTGACACTGGATTCCAGTAGAACCGCGGTAAATCACATCTATGGCCACACCATATATATATATATATATATATATATATAATTTTTTATTAGATTAGCTACCAAAAATAGCGCGTAAGGCGCGTTTATAACGTGTTTCTCATCTTAATTGCCTAATTATCAAATTGAAATATATGCTCAGGTTCAAGGTACTATACAATATTATCAATAATAAACGTAAATTTAAATTAATATTAGAATAGCTACATTAACTTTCCAACAATTTTAATTTCAATCACCAATTTTAATCGTCTAAATACTCTAAATGCTTTCTTTGGAATAGTTCTATTTTGGAAATTTAAAATAAAAAATTATTTAGTTTCGAAGATTTAAAATTTAAACTTACTCAATTTTATATATTTGCAATGGAAATTTTTGGAATATTTGAAATCTTCAATTGAAGATTTATTAATTTGGAATTCCTATAGTTTAAAATGTTGTAATTCTGAACGTTTTTTTTGCATATGTAGTTCAATTTTGAAAACTTACAATGAGAAATTCTTTAATCTTGAATATTTGCAATTAAAGACTCTTTAAATTTAATGTGTATAATAGAAAATGATACAATTTCGGATGCTTTTTTTGGTACAGTGCAATTTTGAAGATTTAAGACAGAAAATTATTCACTTTTGAAGATTTAAAATTGAAACTTATTCAATTTTATATATTTTCAATAGAAAATTCTTCTATTTTTAATATCTTCAATTGAAGATTTATTGATTAAAAATGTTTTCATTTGAAAATGATGTAATTTTGGAGATATAAAGAGAATTTTATTTAATTTTATAGACTTTCAATTTAAAATTCTTCTTCAATCGAATATCAGTTAAATTTTTTTCATGATTTCCCCTTACGAAAATTTAGTTTAACATTAAAATGCAAAGTGTCCGAATTTCAGCAAAAGAATTGTACTTTTGAGTAGATTTGTTTCCATTCCTGTTTTAAAAATTGTTAAGAACCGTTGAATATTACAAAAATTAACATTCTTTTCTAGTTTTTAGACACTTTTATCAAATTTCGCAGGAAAAATTGAAAAGGGACTCATAAACGCAAAAAGTAGGTAGAAGGAAAGCGGGAACGCAGGATGAACGCATGAACGCTGAAACGCAAGAAGAACGTAGGAGGAACGCAGAAGGAACGCGAAAGGAACGTAGGAGGAACGCGCAAACGCAGGATGATCTCACGAACGCTGGAGCACCGGAGGAACGCAGGAATTCAGGAGCAATGCAGGAAAGCAAAAGGGACTCCTTAACGCGAAAAGTACGTAGAAGGAACGCGGGAAGGCAGAATGAACGCGTGAACGCAAGAAGAACGCACGAGGAAAGCAGGAGAAACGCAAATGGAATGTAGGAGGAACGAGGGAACGCAGGATGAACTCATGAATGCTGGAGCACCAGAGGCAGGAATTCAGGAGCAATGCAGGAAAGCAAAAGGGACTCATAAACGCAAAAAGTACGTAGAAGAAACGCGGGAACGCAGAATGAACGCGTGAACGCAAGAAGAACGCATGAGGAAAGCAGGAGAAACGCAAATGGAACGTAGGAGGAACGCGGAAACGCAGGATGAACGCATAAGCTTCGGAACTCAAGAAGAATGCATAAGGAGAGTAGGAGGAACGCTGAAGGAACGTAGAAGGAACGCGGAAACGCAGTATGAACGCATGAACGCTGGAACGCAACAGGAACGCAGGATGAACGCAGGAATTCAGGAGGAATGCGGAAGGAATGCAGGAGGACAGCAGGAACTCAAAAGCGTAAAAGGTACGCAGGGAGAACGCGGGAATTCAGGAGGAATGCAGGAATGCAAAAAGGACTCATAAACGCAAAAGTAACGTAGGAGGAACGCGGAAACGCAGGATGAACACATGAACGCTGGAGCGCCGGCGGAACGCAGAAATTCAGGAGCAATACAGGAAAGCAAAAGGGACTCATAAACGCAAAAAGTACGTAGGAGGAACGCGGGAACGCAGAACGGAGGCGTAAACGCTGGAACGTAGGAGGAACACAGGAGGAAAGCAGGAATTTAGAAGCGCAATGGAATGCTGGAACGTAGAAGGGACGCAGGAATGCAGGAGAAATGTAAAAATGCAGGGGGAACGCAGGAACACTGAGGGGGCGCAAGAAGAACGTAGGAAGCACACAGGAACGCTGGAACGTATGAAGAACGCGGAAGGAACGCAGGAACGCAGGAATGCAGGAACTATGAACGTAGGGGGAACGCAGGAGGTACGCAGGAACGCAGAAAAAACACAGGAACGCAAGAATGCGTGCATGCAGAAGGAATATAGAAACGCAAAAACGCAAGAAGAACGAAGGAATGCTGGAGGAACAAGAGAACGCAGAAAAGCAGAAGGAACGTAGGAGGAGTGCAGGAGGCACGTAGAAGGAATGCAGGAGGAACGTAGGAACGCATGAGAAACGTAAAAAGAGCACAGGAGGAACGTAGTCGGCACGTAGGAGGAACACAGAAATGCATGAGGAACGCAGGAACGTAGGAAGAACGCAGGAGGAAGGCAGGAACAAGGAAACGCATAAGGAACGCGGGAATCCAGCAACACAGGAAGATAGGAACGCAGGAGGAACGCAGAAGCCCGAAAACGCAGGAGCACGGGAACGCAGGAGCACGGGAACGCAGGAACGCAGGAACATTGGAACGCAGGAGGAATGAATGAACACAGGATACTAGGAACGCGGGAAGACAGGAACGCAGGAGGAACACAGGAACCCAGGAACGCTGGGAGGAAAAGACACAGGAGGAACGCATAAGAACGCAGGAGGAACGCAGGAACGCAGGAACATAGGAAAGCAGGAGGAACGCAGGAGGAACGCAGGAGGCAGACAAGAAGGCAGGAGGAACGCAGAAACATGGGAACGTAGGGAGATCGCATGAACACAGAAACATAGAAACGCAGGAGGACAGAAACGCAATAGAAACTCAGGAACATAGGAACACAGAAACGCAGAAGGAACGCAGGACACGCAACACGGAAACGCAGGAACGCAGGAACGCATGAGGAACGAACGAACACGGGAACGCAGGAGGAACGCATGAAGATATGAACCTAGGAACGCAGGAACGCAGGGACGCAGAAGGAATGCAGAAACACTGGGGGAAGGCAGGAAAACAGGACAATCGCAGGAACGCAGGATGAACCAGGAGGAACGCAGGAACGCAGCAGAAATGCAGTGTCACATTCTCATCGTGACATTCGCGCTTCGCGCTTGATTTTCGACAGACATTTTCAAATGTATACATATTTATTTTCTTAGCTATCTTACAATAGAAAATGGATGAAGCTAAATTTATAGCTATTATAAAAAGCTACATTTCCTCCGTTAGACTTTCTCACATATCTCGCATCTTTTGGCGTAAAATCAGAATTTTTCATTCGTGTATTGCATTATCGATAAACAAATAAAGAACGATAAGTTCTGACAAAAAATGATTACAAAGAATTTTGTAGGGCATTTTGAAGGCTACAATTCCTCCTTGGGATTTTTGCTTCCAATTCGCGTCGTTTGACTCCAAATTTGAATTTTCGATTTTTTCATAGCACTTTCGATAAATAAAACCGAAACTCTGAGTCCTGTAGAAAAAATGTTCGAAAGTGAATTTGTAGCAATTTGAAAAGATACAGTTCCTCTTTTAGACTTTTGTACATATGTCGCGTCTTTTTTCGTAAAATTGAAATTTTCGATTTTTACGTAGCATTTCGATATAAATTGAAAACCATAAGTTCTGTCGAAAAATGGTTGGGAGAAATTTCGTAAGGCGTTTTAAAAGCTATTCCTTGCTAAAACGTTTTCCCTTATTTTGCGCTTTTCGGCTCAAAATTGAATTTTTCGATTTTTTAATAGTATTTTAGATAAATAAAACCAAAATGACGAGTCCTATAAAAAATGGTTGAGGAGAGATTTGTAGGTCTTTTAAAGTGGTACAATTCTTTTCTGAGAATTTTTTACGTATCTTGTGTAGTTTGGTGTAAAATTAGAATTTTCGATTTTCGTATAACATTTTTGATGCATTTTGTCAAAAATTTACCTCCCCTTGAATCAAAATTCTATATTTAGTTCTTTAACAAATGTCTCTGAAGGAAAGAAGATTTCTTAGAAAAGTTGCAGTTTTTCACTTGGAAATTTGTCTATTTTAAACATTTTTTTAAAGAAAGGTGAAAAAGAAGGAAGAAGAGGAGGAAGGGCTAAAGCTGGCCGCCAACTAAGTTGTGAAGGAACGTCGTCCCTAGTAATTGTATTTGCTTTTGTTTCTAATCTTGAATCGGAATCAAGTCCTGATGGTGTTTTAAGTCAATTTTGACCAGATGAGAGGTATAATGGTTGATCTGTTTTAATCCGCGGTGTCCTGAGTTTTTTTCGGAGTGACTAAGCGCGGGAGAGCTAACATAACCTCTCAACACAATCTCAACTCGAAAATATGGCCAACACGCATCGTATACACCGATCAAATGCAACCGTGGACACTGCCGCAAACCAATTGATAAGGACCAATATGATGTCAAATGAACAGGCTGTGGAGCTAGATATCACCAGGAATGTGCTGACAAGCTCAAGCGTCTTTTTGACGGGAGAATGGCGAGATGCTGTGGTTCCAGATCGGGTTCGCCAGAGAGCGAGGAAGATAGAATCTGCATGACCTCTCAAACAACTCAGGATAACCACAATTACCAAAGCGAAGACATGACAGTCGATGAATGCGTTCTTGAGAACCTAATCAAATCTCTTGCCTCGAGAATCGAAAATTCCAAAAAAGAGATGGTTACAGGCTTTCTTGAGATTAAGGATTCAGTCGACAAGGTCTCTAGTGAAATTGCTACGATTAAAGGTGACGTGGAACAAATTAATGTGAAAGTGATACAAGAGAGGGAGGAGACCGGCGGTGAGTCACTTCCAAGTGCGTTAAAGCGAATTGAGGATCTTGAATTCAAGACACTGGAGCTCAAGAAAGGTCATTCCAAACAGTCTATTGCCGCTTCTGAAGTATTAGCTAAGGGCGCGGAATTTGAGAGGAGGAAAAATAACATAATTATTTTTAACCTAAATGAGAACATAGGGGCAAAAAATTTTCCCGATGAAAATCTAGACAAAACTGCAGTCACAGCATATTTGAAATTCATTGCAACAAACATAACCTCTGAAGGTATTATAAAATTATATCGACTCGGGAAATATTTGCAGGCGTTTCTGAAGCCACGTCCAGTCAAGGTAATTCTGCAAAACAAAGAGGACGTGTTCTGAGTGTTCAAAGCTATCGCAGATAACAAACTCTTAGTGCAAAAGCACGAGATCTTCAAGCATGTATCAGTCGCAACGGACAAGACGAAATTGCAGCAAATGGAATATCGCTTAGTCAAGGCCCAGTTAAAGCAGAGAATTTAGAGCGGGGAGGTGGGACTACGAATAATACACAGAAATTCGATGCCTGTTATCTACAAGGCATTACCAGCACAGTAAAGCACCATTACACAGCTACCACTAGGAAGTGCAGTCCACATAATAAGTATCATTTTAAAATATATCATCAAAACACGAGAGGAATTAATACAAAATTATTTGCGACTCCTAGTTTTCCTGATATTTGTTACTATGATTGTATAGCTTTAACTGAAACTTGGCTTAAGTCTGAAGTACTGTCTGGCAAAATTTTTGGTAATATGTCACTCAATGTTTTCAGGGAAGATATGACTGATAAAAGAGGAGGCGGGGTTCTTATTGGCATAAAAAATCAACTTGAAGCTGTGTAAATAGATCTCTCTATTATTTAGGAACTAAATTGAAACCTAAACATAGTAGGTGTCCATATAAATTCAGGTAACTATGAATTTAACATTGTTCTATTATATATACCATCCGATTTGTCGAACCTGCATGTTAAAATGATCTACACAACTTTGCAAGAGATACACTCTTTACAAGATTCTCATTCCATTATTATGGGTGACTTCAATACATCTAATTACATTAGCCATCAGAAATCCGAATTATATGATATCAAGGCAGCACTATTTGAGGAATGTCGAGCAACGTTTGATCTAACACAATATAACTGTAGTGAATTTTAAGGGGAATTGTTTAGATTTGATTTTCTCTAGTTTCGAGAGTGAAGTTGACCATGCTCCAATAGCAATGGTATCACAGGACAGATATCATCCTGCCCTTTTTGTCAAGCTCATCTTTTCGAATAACTTTCGTCTCTCGCGACATCAAAATATTGTTCATAATTATGTTACTTGTGATAATTGAAACTTCAAACAACGTAATTTTCCAGGCTTATATACTTATTTACTTCCCATTGATTGGTCGGACATTTACGGTCATTCTGATGTAGATGAGGCGTGTACTCAATTTTGTAATAAGCTGAGACATGCGCTTAAATTATTTGTCCCGATATTTAATTCGACTCATATAAGTAATGCGACATATTCACAATGGTACTCGAGTTATACCAAATTAAATATAGAATTAAAGAATAAATTATTACGGAAACATCGCGGGATCAAATCGGACTTTGTCAAAGAACAAATATCAATCTTAGCACACGTGATGAAATTAGGAGTAAAAGCCGATTATCAAATTTACATCGAATCTACTGAAGCTAAAATAGATAATGATCCAGAAACATTTTGGGGATTTGTTAATAAATCGGGAAATAGAGACTCTTTACCAGGCGAATTGAGGTTTAACGGTTAGGCACATAAGGATCCTCAAAAGATCATCGATACGTTCGCTCGATATATCTCTAGCGTATATAACATAAATAATTCAGTCAATACATTAAAAACAAATCATATGAATGGTTATGACTATATTAGGGTGCCCGAAGGAGATTTAAACATTTGCTATGCCAACTCACAAACTGAACCCTACCTCCTCACTATCGACAATGTAAAAAAAGCAGCAGCGAAGTTGAAAGCGAAAATGACATCTGGGACCGATCAGTTACCCAGCGACATAATAAAAGACTGCGCGGATGTATTTGCCCAACTTTTACAATTCATTTTTAACTTAGTTCCAGTTTCAGGTAAATTTCCGCGATTGTGGAAATCAACAAAAGTAGTTCCTGTATTCAGATCAGGAAATGAGGCGGAGATAGAAAATTACAGGCCAATATCCATCATATGTAACTTTGCGAAGGTCTTCGAGTTTGCAGAAAAGGATGACATTCAGAGATACATAGCACCCTTCTTGTCTGAGTTTCAACATGGATTCGTACCTAAGCGTTCATGTATAACTAACCTAGTCTGCTTCACTGAAACTATAAACAGAGCTTGACAACAAGGATATCAGGTGGATGTCATCTTCACTGATTTATCGAAGGCATTCGATAAAATCGATCACGCGCTAACGAAAAATAAGCTTCTATCGACAAAGTTACCAGTGATTCTTGTGTCACTGTTTGATAATTATCTGTCACACAGAGAACATAGGGTCCAATACAGAAACATTAAATCTCAGATTCACACTCCTTCATCAAAAGTATCTCAAGGATCTACCCTTGAGTCTCCTATAGTTATTGTTTATATAAATGATGTAGTGAAGCAAGTAGAGTCCTATATATTATTCTTTGCCGACGACATAAAGATTTTCAGAATTGTACGATGCATAGAAGACGCCGAAGCTCTTCAGAAAGATCTAGATAGGTTGGTAAGTTGGTGCAAGGTTAATAAGTTGCCGATAAACCCTATTAAATGTGAGGCTATGACTTTTCACAGACGTGAGTCGATCATAATTTTTGATTACAAAATTGGTAGCATATTAGTAGAAAGGGTTGAGCGAAACTGTGACCTGGGTGTTATTTTCGATTCTTGCCTTTATTTTATTGAACATGTACGTCTTATCGCTGCACCTGCGTTCAGAGCGCTTGGCTCTGTCATCAGAACTTGTAAGAACTTTTCTAATATAAAAAGTATGACAACTATTTTCAAAGCGTATGTTCGATCTCGGCTTGAATATGCAGTCCAAGTATGGAACCCTATGTTTAGCAAATATGGGAATGAATTGGAGATAATCTAAAAAAGATTTTTGAAATTTTTAGTTCTCAAGAAAGATGGGTGGTGCCGGTCCGCGGAGCAAACTATCAAGAACTTTGCGAAAGATTGATTACTAAATTTATTTATAATTTTTAAATGACCGGATATATTGTTTCAAACACCAATTATATACGTTGATTATTTTGTTTACAATACATATTAGGCCATTGTTCTTCAAGTTATTAACTTTATACGTTTAGTCTCTGTATCTTGGTTGTCCTATCATTGGTTTACCAACGGCATATGTTCTGAATAAAAAAAAGGCAAATAAGCAAGTGTTTTATAAGTTCAAGCGTATCTATAATTTTGTATTAATATTTTATCTGTTGCAGAAAAAAGGGTACTTTATTATGAGAAAAATAATAATTTCTACGAAAATCTCAAGATTGTTATTTTTCCTAAATTCATAATTAACTAATCAATTAATTTTATGAATATTAATGTTTTGAAGTCCGGAAAAATTTCATCGTTGGTTCAAAAATTAATTTTGGGGCATCGATTGCGTACTGAAAATCGATGTGATTGAAGTTCTCATTCGGAATTTTGTAATAAAGCTGTACATTTGGCAAAGTTTCTGCTAATTTTTCAATATCCTGAAAAATAAAACGGCGAATTAATTATTGCAAAACTGATAATTGAAATTGAATGAAAATAAATTAAATTAAATTTACCCTATAATCTGCCAAAAGGTCGTTATCGGCATAAAAAATTGCTATAGGAACCTTCACATTTTCCAGTCTGTAATCTGGTGGCACTGACTGACCATATTTTTGCCTATTTATAAATGGCACTATGTAGTCAAACTGACAAAACCTATCTGAAAAAAAAATTCAATTAAAACAAATTTTTATATTATATTACATAGTATAATATATTTCACACTTACCTGATTTAAATTCTTGTGCAAAGTGGAAGAATTGCTTAATGGAGCTTCCTGCTGGCACGTGTCCCATAATTATAGGAACCATAGTCTGTTAAATCAGTTGTAAAATATTTTAATATTATAGTATAAACATTCTTCTTTTTTATTCGAAAAAACTATTGAACAGAATTGAATTTTCGCGCCACGAGAATCTAGCGCCACTCTTCAACATAACCTCATAATTCTATATAAAACATATTTTCCTAAAATTGAATTATTCTTCTAAAATCTTGCCTTGTTTATTTGAGCTGCATCATATCCTGTTATCATAAAAAGTGTGTTACTGCATACAACTTGATATAGAGATCGAGCCTCACAAGCATCCCTTCCAATCTTCGTGAGAAGTGCGTTCGTTGGTAAAAATTCATAAAGGTGAAAGAGTCGAAGCATGTACTAAAAAACATATTTTTGAATATTTAAACAAATTTCTAGGCCACATCTAATCCATGACTGCCAATATTTACCGATAAATTGAGCAAAGACATGAACTTTCTATCGGTAAATTGCCGACTGTAGGTAAATGTCGGTAAGTTGCCGACAGTCGGTTATTTTTGATTTCTTTTTATTCTAGACTTACATATAGTGGAGTAGAAAATGTTGAAAAGAAGTTAATAATCGGACTTCTCATGTGGCTCGTATAAGCAATTGGGGCGTACCCAGCAACTTTGATAATTTTGTCATTATACTCAGGTTTCTCTGATAACAAAACAAAAAGGGACGTCGTTCCTTGAGAATGTCCAACGTAAAAAATTTGTTTTTGACCAGTGATTTCCAAAATATAATCGATTGTTGCTGGCAAATCAAAAACGCCCATTTCATGCCAAGAAAAATCCCAGAATTTTCTGTCTGAGGTGGAAAGATTGACGTGACCTTTTGAGTACGTATTACCACGAGAGTTTCCCATCCATACGTCGTAGCCTTCGTCAGCCAAAAGGTAACCTGCAGAAAATATTTGAAATAATTCCTTCTTTTCGAATCGATAAAACCTATAATACACTCAACTCTCCCTTTATCGCCGGTCGCGGGTATGGCCTGCGATGACCGTGAGGATCTTCCAAGAATTTCTATGATGTAAGCATTCAGGGCCGTGTGAACCATTTCCAGTAGGAATACATCATATTTCTTAACTGTATTTTGTACGAATGTAGATTTTTGTTCGAGAGTTGAGTGTATTCTTAATAATTTGATAATTTTGAAATTGTTTATGACTTGATCAGTTTTAACTTTACCTAAAGCATTTGAAGGGCCCATGACTACCCAGTCAGAAGAACTGGACAAAATACCATGTTGAAGGAAAACTACTGGCTTGCTTTTACAAATCGGAATTTCACTTTTTCCACAAATTCGATGCAATGTCAATAAATAACCGTCGTCCGTTTTCACTTCGTGAGATTCTGGATGGTACCCGTACTTTCTAATGAGCTGAGGCTAAAAAATAAAATTGTCGACAAATTTTTTATTATTTTATTTATAAATATATTTTTGTAGAAAGTACTTTTAGCTTAGAGGTGATCAGAATGTGTGAGAATGAAATTCAACAAAACATAAAGTGCCTAATTCAAAAATTATAGAGTTGGAAGGAAAACTACGGTTTGCGAAAAAAAAATTAAAGTCGTATTCAGTTGGGTATTTTAAATTCTTCGAAGGAAAAAGTTTTGCTCGAAATTCTGAAAATTCTATAAAATTGAACGATACAAGAAAATAAATACTTAAAAATAGTAGATGTTCCATTAATTTAATGTTTGTAATTTCCTTTTAATAAACAATTAAAAAATGTATTATCACAATAAAAGAAATAAAGTTCAATACTGTAAAAATTTCAATTTTTTGTAAAAAATTTATAATTATTTGTAAGAATTTGTAAAAGAATTCAAATAATAGCAAAAAGTTGCAGTTTTTAGTGGAATTTTTATTGTAAGAATTTACAAATTTTTTAATTCTTCAACAATTTTTGTAAAACGATGGAAAAAACTAGGAACTAGAGAACCTCAATGTTTTGCTATATTTCGGACACTTACAATACTAAAAATTACAATTTTCACCACTATTGCAATTTGTTGTGTATTGTTGTTAAAATACATTTCCAACAGGTTCCATCTTTGTGTAAACAATTGTACTGACTATTGTAGAAGTAATTAAAATTTTCTTCTAATTTACTTCATAAAACGAAAATTAAAAAAAAATAAGACAGTTCTCTAAGGAAAATGTATAAAATCAACCTACTAAATGTAAATTCTTCTAGTTTTTCTAAACAATATATTTCAATAAACTGCAATCTAGTTTGTATTTTTTTTACGAAATTCAAAAAATGAGGAGAGGAAAAAGCTAAAAATTCACAAATCATCACAATTATACTGTAAAAATGTAGAATAATAAATTTTAGAAATTGTGTTGGTACTCACAGTATCTAAATTAACATCCGGATGGTCGATCATTTGCGAAAAATCATCAACAGCCAAAGTTGGAACAACCATTTTCGTTACAATTCCCCATGACTTCAGAACTGTTTGCTGTAAAATGAAAAATTCAGCCCATCATAAGAAAATGATAACTAAATTGAAAATTGCAACAAAAAAATAACACTAGACAGTAATTTATTCAAAATGGTAATCAATTACTGTCCATTCTATGAAAATCTCTCCCAAGAATAAAACTGACAAACTCCGCCCAGTTAATTAAAATTGCATTAGAACTTAATCTAATCTCAGATTAAATTATTATCAGAACACCTCGTATGTAGGTCTCACACCGTTTAACTTTCTACATGTACTAGATCACTGTACACATCGCGGAGTTACGAAATATGAAAAATTCCTGATCACATTTTATAGTTATGCAACTTTAGTTCTTTTTTATTTATTTTTTTTATCAGCTATACACATTTTTTAGAAATATGAATTTCCTTTTTTATTAAAGGCAGAGTGGTCGCTGGACCGGGAAACCGGGAAAACCGGGAAATGACCGGGAATTTTTGGAAACCGGGAAAACTCGGGAAATGAGAATGAATTTATTTTCCGACTGGGGAATTTACAAATTTGTTAGAAGAAAAATCTATCTAGTCACTTGAAATATTCCGAAATCCATACCACATAATATAATGCAGTTTAAAGTAAGTTCGATTTCAATTTTTTTCAATGTTACGTTCAATAGTTAATTTTTTAAATTATGCAATCATTCAACTTATAATACGTAATTCTGAAATCTTTTACTTGAAAAATTTTCCCTTTTATGTCTTAATTTTTGAGCGTTCATTTTCAATTTAAAAAATTTAAAAATTCAGGTTTGAAGACTTGAGTATTTGTTTGTTTGTTTATTCATTCAAATGTCCGTGGTTATACCATGAGTGGGCAACCAAGAAATATACATAGTTAATAAAATTTTTATCTTAGTGGTATAATTACAATAGTTTTTTTTTATGTCGCCGTGTATAAAGATTCAAGTTTCGAAGATGTAAAAAAAATATAGCGATGTAGTTACAAAAATGTAAAGCTTGAAAAGGTTGAAAAATTCCGTCGTGTGTAAAATTTCAAAGATGTAAAAAAGCATTTAAAAGCATTTAAAAATTAAAAGCGATTGAAATTGAAATTTTTTGATAAAAAACGTTTTTAAATTGATCATCTGTAAATTTGAATTAATTAATGATTTTAGAAAGACGATTCTGAATCTGTTCAAAATCAAACAATTTACAGGTTTAGACGATGAAAATTGAATGTAAACTTCCGATTGAAACTTTATAAACTATTTTCAATTTTCAAAGAATTTCAAATTATGAGATTTATAATTGAACGCTTTTATTCAATTTCAAATCCTATTAAAATATTGTCTCAGTATAAGATATTCCATTTTTGACCAATTCAATTTGAAATTTTTTAATTGATAAAAAGAACAATTTTTTAGTATTTAGCATTATTCGACTGTACATTAAAAATGAGCAATTACAAATCAAGTGTTCAAAACTAAACAGTTTGAAGCTGAATTGTTTGAAATAGAAAGCCTTGAATAGTTAAAATTCCACAGTGCTACACTCAGACTTTGAACGTAACAATTTCAATTGTTCGATTTAAAAAATTTTTAATTTGCCAATGAAAGTACTGGATTTTGATTTATAAATGAAATTTGAAAAAATGAGTAATTTTAAACGAATTAAAATAAAAAAAACTTCTAATTCAAAAAGTGTTAAGTTTAAAAAAAAATAAAATCGCTCAATTTTGAATATTTCTAACTTAAAATTGCTCAAGAGATATAATTTTCAACATTTTCAAATTTATTGATGTATTCTACTGTATTGAGAGATCTTCGAAATGGTCAATTTAGAAAAGTATAAAATTTTTCAGTTTGACAACATTTAATTTAAAATTGCTCAATTTATATATTTTTAAATCTTCTTGAATCTTTGAAAACTTTAGAAAATCTTTTGAAATTTTCGAAAATTTTTTTAAAATATTCAAAATCTTTGCGAATTCTATGAAATCTTCTAAAATATATTGTAATCTTTTTGAAATTTCTGAAATCTTCATGAAATTATAGAAATCTTTATGAAATATTTTAAAACTTTGTTAACTCTTTGAAAATCTTTGAAATTTTTATATTTTGAAATCTCTGAAATCTTTGTGAACTTTCTGAAATCTTTTCGGGAACCTGTTTTTGAAACTTTTTTGAAATTTTTGGAAAAGTTTTAAGTTTGAAAGAAATAAAATCGTTCACTTTTTAATATTTCTAACTTAAAATTGCTAAAGAGATGTAATTTTAAACATTTTGGAATTTATTGATGTATTCTTTATTTTAGAGCATTGAAAATGATAGCGTGGATTTCTATTTTTCAAACAGAAATCTTTGAAATGGTCAATTCAGGAAAGCATAACGTTTTACAGTTTAACAACATTTAATTAAAAATGGCTCAATTGAAATATTCTTAAATTTCTGAAAACTTTGGAAAATCTTTTGAAATTTTTGAAATTTCTATGAAATTATTGAAATCTTTGTGAAATATTCAAGAACTTCGTTAACTCTTTAAAAATCTTTGAAATCTTTCTGAAATCTTTATATTTTGAAATCTCTGAAATCTCTGTGAACTTTTTAAAATCTTTTTGGGAACCTATTTTTGAAACTTTTTTGAACTTTTCGAAAAGTTTGAATTTAAAAAAAAATATAAAATCGTTCAATTTGTAATATTTCTAATCTAAAATTGCTTAAGAGATATAATTTTGAACATGTACAAATTTATTGATGTATTCTTAATTTTGAAGCATTAGAAATGATAGTGTGGATTTATATTTTTTAACCAAAAAGCTTCGAAATGGTCAATTTATAAAAGTTTGATATTTCGCAGTTTAACAATATTAAATTTATAATCGCTCAGTTGAAATATTTCTAAATCTTTTGAAATCTTTGAAATATTTGAAAAATCTTTTGAAATTTTTGAGAATTTTCAAAATCTTTGCGAAATCTCTGAAATTTTCTGAAATATTTTGAAATTTTTGTGAAATTTTCGAAACCTTTATAAAAGTATTGAAATCTTTGTGAAATATTCAAAAACTTTGTTAACTTTTTGGAAATATTTGAAATCTTTCTGAAATCTTTCTGTTTTGAAATACTTGAAATCTTTGTGATCTTTTTGAAATCTTTTTGGAAACATTTTTTGAAACATTGTGGAAAGTTTTGAGTTTGAAAAAAATATAATCGCTCAATTTTCAATATTTCTAACTTAAAATTACTTATGCGATATAATTTTGAACATCTACTTTATTAATGTATTCTTCATTTTAGAGCATTGAAAATGATAGTGTGGATTTATATTTTTCAAGCAGAAATCTTTGGAATGGTCAATTCATAAAAGTTCAAAATTTTGCAGCTTAACAACACTTAATTTGAAATTGCTGAATTGAAATATCTTTAAATCTTTCGAAATCTTCGAAATCTATGGAAAATTTTTTCAAATTTTTGGAAATCTTTCTAAAATCTTCAAAATCTTTGCGAAATCTGTAAAATCTTCTAGAATATTTTTAAATGTTTGTGAATTTTTTAAAATGTTTATGAAATTATTTAAATCTTTGTGAAATATTAAAAAACTTTGTTTACTCTTTGGAAATCTTTGAATCTTTATCAAATTTTTGAAAAGTTTATGAAATATTTTGAAACTTTTTGAAATATTTTGGAATCAACTGAAATCTTTTGAAAATTTTGAAATCTTTGTGAATTTTTTGAAATCTTTATGTAATCGTTAAAATCTTTGTGAAATTTTTGGAAATTTCGTTAACTCTTTTACAATCTTTAAAATCTTTTTAAAATGTTTAATATGATTGCAAAATCTTCGAAATATTCTGAAATATTTGAAACCTTTGAAATCTTTTGGAGCCATTGGAACCCTTGTGAAATATTGAAAGACTTTGTTAAATCTTCTGAAATCTTAAAAATTTTTACGAAATCGTTAAAATATTCTGATATATTTTGAAATCTTTGGAATTCTTTTGGAATTTCGAAATCATTGAGAAATTTTTTGAATCGCAGTGAGAATGTTCGAAATTCTTTTAAATCTTTGAAGTCTTTGAAGTCTTTGCGAAATTTTTGAAATATTCAAAACCTTTGCGAAACCTCTGAAATCTTTGTGAAATTTTTAAAACTTGAATTTATTTAAATTCCATTTTATATGTACGTCTAACTCATTGAGCTTTTGAATTAAAATTTCTAAACTAAAAATTGGTTTGGCTTCAATGTCGAAACCTTAAAATTCAAAAGAGTTCCACTTTAAGTGCTTTAATTTGCAGTTCATTTTCGATTACTTGAAATAAAAATATTTTCAGCTTTAAGAGTTCGAATTTATCAATTTCAATGACCGTGAAAAATTTTTGCGAACCGGGAAAAATCGGGAAATGACCAGGATTTTTTTCCTTGATTAAGACGGCCACCCTGTAAAGGGTTCGTATCCGTAATAAATTTAGACGTCAGCAAATGTCGATAACAGGAATCTCTAAATAGAAAATATTATTATGTATTAAAAAATGATTGTTGTAGAAAAATGGATTACCTTTAAATCTCTAACGGTTGAATCGTCGGTAATGTAGTCAATTTTCTTCCCTAAAATATCAATACCTTCCATTACCTTGTCATAACCCTCTGGAATTATAATTTTTATTGTTTTTTCAAATATTTGATATTATCAAAAAGTATTTTCAATTTCTAATTTTTAATAAGAATAATAGAGTGTAAATAACGTACTTGCAAAATAGTCTTTTCCTTTCTGGTACAATTTTTTCGCCATTTTAACACCTGGTATATAATCCAACCACTTTGAAACTTTTGACTAAAACGAAATTTAATTATTAACAAACTGGTGAAAGGGATTATTTTGTGTATTTTAAATCTATCTATTTCTTTAATTTTCAGGAAAACGTTTAGATACCTGACGATCATCATTTTTTTCAACTAATGGAGAGGACATTGCAAAAAATTTCACAGATCCATTAAAGTGGCCCATCACTGATAATTCTTCTGCTTTTGTTGTTGCTAATATATATTGGGCCACTCGTTCCAATTTCTTTTTTTCCACCTCCTCGCTGCTACAAAATCAGTTCGACTGCAATGAAAATTTTGAAAAACGTTCGACAAAGAACGAAAAACTATTTTTTCTAATTAGAAGTTAAGTCGAGATAACTCGTGTGGAAAAATGGAGTAGGCCCCCGTGGGGGCCCTCATGGATTGCCCCCAGGCCATGAGGGGCCCATTAGGGCATCCCAGGCGTGGTCCCTCATAGAAACGACATGCTACTCCATAAGAACCTATCATGGGCTTCCCTCATGGTTGCCCTTATGATTGGCCACAAGAGGCCCTAGGAGGCCCCTCACAGTCACCCGGACGGTAAATTTTCAATTTTAAAAAATACTTCTAAAAATTGTCTCCGCATCATTTTTAAGCATATTTTAATAAATTATATGTTTTGTCAATATGTAGAAGAAAATTGAAAAATAAAAAATAATAAAAATATTAGCGCCTCGATCATGACTTGAACTTATGACCAGCATCTTATCAGACTGCCGTTTTTCCTTTTGACCAACTTACCACAATGTTTATAACTTTTTTTAAACAGACGCTTCGCACACACATCAGAATTTGTTGCAATGGTCTTTATTTTCAATAATTGCACACTTGGATGAGATATTGTTACAATTTGACTCAAAAGACAATTTATTACAACCAAAAAATCGTTTGACTTTTGTAAACTGGAGCAAAAATGCATTTTTTGAAAGTCTGAACTAGTCTAACATCAAAATTTGCAGTGTCAAAAAAATAATAATCCTTTGGAGCCATTCACAAAATACGTGATGCATATTTCAGGAATTTTGACCCCCCCCCCCTGCGTGATACGTTTTGAATTGTTCTCAACATTGAGAATGATACTGTCACAGACCTCCTCCCTCCCTGAACATAACACGTATTTTGTGAATGACCCTTTTGGATTTAGAAATTTTAAATGATCAACCGTGAGGGCAAAAGAGCAGGGCACCCTGCGGGGGCCCTCGTGGAACGTCTGAAAATTCAAAGTTCACCTTCCAAAAAAATGACATCAAATTTTCAACAAAAATGCATTTTTTGTAAGTCTGAACTAACACTAGGTAACAAGATGATGTTTATCATCAATTGATGGGACATTTCAGTATGTTTTTTTCTGTACAATACGAACCCGAAGGCGAAAACGTTCTTCTTTTTCGCGTTTTCAGAAAAACAGGTTTAAAAAGTGAAAACCTCGTTTTTTAAAGCTATTTCTGAAACTTTGTATCAAACAAACCGGAAATGCTTGAGGTTTCTAATAGGGCTGAAATTAAAGCCTGATGCATGATTTTGTGTAACAAAGCCTTTAATATCAGCTGTATAATATGCTGGCTCTCACGGTGCTAATTGCTAAGTAAATGTTAAAATTCAATGAATATTTCAACAGTAATAAATAAATATGAATTACCAATCAAGATTCGAGTTGGCTGCACAAAAATGCTCGAACATGCGCAAACTAAATGTAACCATATGGTAATGTATAGTTGCGCACATAATTTGCGCAAGAATCGACTCTCTTCTTGGTGTCTACTGGTCTCTAGTTCATACTGACGGTTGTATTTGTTATCGATTACATTATTGATTCACCGAAATGAAAATGCTATAATGGCAGAAAAATCCTTCAGAACCTGATAGAGATGTTCAGCATTGATCTTCTCCAATCAAATACAAAACAAAGTTTTGCGTGGAAGTATTTTGGAAATTTGATTCATACCGAAAA
>JAUMHM010000072.1:9640703-9652485 GCA_032362435.1 Melikaiella ostensackeni | reverse complement strand
TCTCTAGAGTACGCCTGCGTCTCACCGCGCGAAGATATGAACATAGGTCGGATACTTTTGGGACAGACCTCGTATGTGAGAATTTCAAGATTTTGGGGTTCATACTTGACTTACAGCGGGGCTGCACTGAATATTCACGTTTTCTATGCTTGTAGGATAGTAGAGATGATGCCCACCATTATGTCAGGAAACAATGGCCTCCTAGAAACGAATTGATTGCTGGTGCAGACAACATGCTCTTGTCTCACAGGAAAACGTTTTACTTCCACCACTTCACATAAAGCTGAGACTTATGAAACAATTTGTAAAAGCATTAAGTACTGAAAGTGATGCATTCCAACATATGCGCTCTATGTTCCCTAAACTGTCTACAGACAAAGTCAAAGGTGGAATATTTGTTGGACCGCAAGTAAAGAAAATGTTGGAATGCGAGGAGCTGGAAGAAAAAATGTCTTCTACAGATAAACGTAATGACAAGCATTGCGTCTCATCGTAACTGAATTTTTGGGAAACAAAAAGTCTCAAAACTGTAAAAAACTTGCGCCTCATCGTAACTGAATTTTTGGGAAACAAAAAGTCTCTAAACTATAAGAAACATATTCAAAACTTAATGAAGACATATAGGAAACTTGGCTGTAGAATGTCCTTGAGGTCACACTTTAGGCATTCTCACCTAGATTTCTTCTCTGAAGATTTAGGAAAGGTAACTGAAGAGCATAGTGAACGTTTTCACCAGAATATCATGCAAATGAAAAAAAGGTATCAAGGATGATGGCATGGCGCCATGATGGGTAACTACGTATGAAATTTATTTCGGAGTGAAAATAAGTCACACTAACGGAAATCTCGTTCGAATATTGATTTTGAAAACAAATATCCATATGTTCCATGATTTCTTGTTCGATGTATAATGTTTATAATGTATTATTTCATCAAATTTTCAATACTTGTGATATATTATTTCATTTTTTTTTTATAAGAAAGTGTATATATTTACAGTAATATGATTTTCCCATTTTTCATTTGATATTGGACATTAAATCTTGAATATCTCCGAAAATACTGATGCTACGAAAGAGAAAGGTTAGATTCAGAATCAGCGCTTCAAAATACATGAGGAAATACCATAAAATCGTATAAACACGAATTTGAAGAAAATTTGTAACTCAGTGTAATCAAATATCAAAATTTGTAGTGTTAAAAATATATTAACCATTCGGACTTGAAAAATTCAACTGATCAACCATAAGGGCCAACGAGCAAGGCCGGTCCTCATAAGTTTTTCGCCCTATTGATTGTCCACATGAGCCTCTGACGAGGGCGAACGTTCCAGAAAGCTTTTTCCACAAGAGAACAACAAAATTATTCAAATTAAATATTTGATTGACAATGATTGAGTAATAAGATAAGTAAGTAACTCATAAATAAATAATAATTTAGGGGTAATTTGATACTTACGAAGTCAAATTTTCAGCCATGGAAGAGTTGCTTACTCCCAACCAAATATCATATCCTTGGTCCACAAGGATATATGCTATTAAAACAAATTTTTTTCAATTAATATTTTTTCATTATTTTTTTTTTATTTTAAATTTAATTACCTATTGCAATTTGAGGCTTATTAACTACACAAGGGTCCGAGTCACAAAGAATTCCATGCTGGAAAAGAACCGGTTGTTTCCCTTCTGCCTTTGGTGATTTTGGCCCCTCCGACATTCTATACAGAATTGTTCCTTCCACATAGTTAATTTCGTTTTTTAGATCTTCTTCAACAGTCATCAGAACATCAGGAAAAACATAACGTTCTATATTATATTCTGGTAATACGTTTAGCTGATACTAGAAAATAAAATGAAATTATTTACATTTTCAATTTTATTATTTAGTTTAATCAGAGGGATCACGTCAAAAATATTGGCTACCTCATATTATAAAAACATCCACTATACAATAACAAAAATTTGTATGCGGGTCATTATTTTTTTCAAGTAAACTAAAAATGCAGTGATCATAAATTATTAGCAATAGAAATTAACTTCGAACTAATAAAGAAATGATAACAAATTTTTTTAATAGAATTTCTTATTAGAATTGGATAAAAAGTTGAATATCCTGCTAATTCTTCCAGGTTATTATAACGCGAAGTGGTGAAATTATTTGGAGAAAATAAACTTGTTGAAGTATGGTATAATCATTTTTATTCACACTTTTATAACTCTTTGAAGTAACATTCTTGCAAGTATTGCCAAAAATTGTCGAAAATTATACACAAACACTAGATTATGCAAAAAAATACACAAATGGGACTACTGAAAAATCCAGAAAAATTAAATTTCCGACACTGTGGAATTAACAAAATGGAAAATATTCAAAATAGAAAATTCGCGTCAATTTAAAATAAATAAAAAAAATGAATAAATAAAACTATTTTTTTATTTCTTATTTCATGATTTATACCTAGAAAATGTTTCATATTTCTTGTTTTAATATTGCCTAATCATCAATCTGAAATATATGCTTAAATTTAAAGAACTATAAAATGGAATTAACAATAATCATAAATTAAAATAAATCTTAAATTAGCTAGATTCATCCACTTGAAATATCCATGGTTTGAAATGATGTAATTTTGAAGGTTTTTTTTTGGAATAGTTCCATTTTGAAGATTTAAAATTGAGAAATATTTAATTCTGAAGATTAATGATTTAAACTTTTCCAATTTTATAAATTTTCAATAAAAAATTCTTCAATTTCGAAGATTCATGATTGGAGATTCATCAAATTGAAATTTTTATAGTTTAAAATGATATTATTTTAAATTGGTTAATTTTTAAGATTTTAAATTGACCATCCATTAATTTGGAATGTTTATAGTTCAAAATGTTGTTATTTCGAATACTTTTTCAGAATAGTTCAAAATTGAAATTGTTGAATGTTGAAGGTATAAAATAGAAATTTATTCAATTTTATAGATTCGTACTTCAAAATTCACCAATTTTTATGATTTTTAGTTGAAGGTGCATTAATTTGGAATGTTTACAATTTAAAATGATGTAATTTTGAAAGTTTTTTTTAGTATGTAGTGAAATTTTTAAGGTTTACAATTGAAGATTTATTAACTCGGAATGTTTATAGTTTAAAATGTTGTAATTTAAAATACTTTTCTGGAATAGTTCAAATTTGAAAGTTCAAAATTGAAAATTATTGAATTTTGAAGGTATAAAATAGAAATGTATTCAATTCCATAGACTTGCACTTTAAAATTGATCAATTTTCATGATTTTTAGTTGAAGGTTCATTAATTTGGAATGTTAACAGTTTAAAATGATGTAGTTTTGAACTTTTTTTTGAGTATATTGTTCAATTCTTGAGATTTGCAATTGAAGCCTCTTCGATATTTGATGTGTGAGATAGGAAAATCATGCAATTTTGAATGCTTTTCTTCAGGAATAGATCAATTTTGAAGACTCAAAATCGAAAATTATCAAATTTGATATATTTGTTGGAAGCGTAACAAGTTATTATTTTCACGAAGTAACTGTACATGTAATTAGTACATTTTTTGAGGAACTTCTCCAACACAGCATCTAACTTTAATTGGTATTAAAGTCAGATAAAAATTATTGTCCTGTCGTTGCAACGTCATAAAAATTTGATGTTTCAATTCGAGCTAAAGAATTTCCATTCAATCCTGAATTCAGAAAAAAATATTGTTATGTCGATTCAACATGATAAGAATTTGATATTTCAATTCTAACCGAAGAATTTCTATTCAATCGACACAACTTCAAATGGAAACAGAATTTCATAGGATGTCAAAATGAAGTATATACACTGTAGAAAAGTGGTAAAAAATTACCACACTGAGCACTGGACATGAAGTTACTAATGCTCAATGTGGTAATTTTACTGAAATGTTGTAAAAGTAATGTGACACTTTAAAATCACATGCAGAGAGTAAAATTCCCGTGATGACACTTTTAGGGCAGTGTAATTTTACGTTCCTGTGGCGAAATTCAACTGTAAATGTAAAATGGCTGAGGTGTATTTCACTGCGCATGCACTACGTTAACCCCATCAATTTTATATCTTGAAAAGAATATTAAAATGGAAACAAATGTGTGAATATTGATAAAAAATGTTTATTTATGGAACACTGCATCTTATAAAATATTTAAAAGTTGTTTAAGAAACAATGAAACGCATATGATTTTTTTAGGTTAAAAGTACTCGTATACAACGACTAATTTTAAAATCTGTCTTACGTTAAATCTCTCCATATCACAAGTCTTAAATCCTAAACCTTGCATTGTTGAATTTAAAAAACTCAAAGCCTTCAGATCTTGAAGGTGTTCAAATTTCAAACAAGATTTCGTTAAAATTCGTTACAATTCAGCACGTTTTTGCGAGTTTTGCGAGCGACTGACGCCATTTCTCTTGATTTCTCTACACTCTCCACTCCAATGCCATCAAACATTTAACAGTGGAATTACAAAATTCTGCGCAAATTCCCCTTGTTCTGCTTTTTTACACTTTTGATATAAACTGGATAACACTTCACTTCGTAAATTTCAACAAACCTGGTAAAAATACCTTATAAAATTGGTTAAACTATGGTTGAAATTTACCACATTGAGCATTGGTAACTTTATGTCCCCTGCTCAATGTGGTAATATTACATTTCTACAGTAAAATTGACATAAATATTTTTAAATTCTACCCTTAATCGCTGCAACTTCACAATGAACTTGTAGAATTAACACATCAATCATAGTAAAACGTTTGTAAACCGACTTGCAATTTCCAACCACTTTTTTTTACAGTGTACTAATAAACCATCACATTGACATGATAGAAAGAGGCGATACAAAGAACACGCGAAGAGCGAGCGGAAAAAAGAGGAGTTTCAATGAATTTGAAGATTATTATTATGAATTTTTTATAATTTGGGAATTTTCCTGTGCTGGCAATTCCACATTGTCGGATATTCTATAATGTCGGAAATTTGATTTTGGAAATATTTGAATTCAATAATATCCTAAACTAAACAGGGCAAAAAATAATTTTCTTTAATTTATTTAGAATTCATTTGAGTGGAAATTTAAAAAAAATTGAAGAAAATTGAAACAGTTGTGCCAAATGTTAAAGTTCGATTGAAAAGCCGCAAACAGTTTCAATTACATCAAAAGTCGTGAATGTGACTTTAATAGTTTGGAAAAAATTATGATAAACATATTTTTTCATTATGTAATTATCAATGCAGTACAGAGTTTAGTTGAAAACTACTGAGAGCGGTTCTATCCATTTTTTATCCTCGGAATTGAAAGTCGTGTTTGTAGAAAAAACGAAAAAATTATGTAATAGAGACATTTCTGAAAATTCAAAAACCATTCTATGTCAAAGTAGAAAGTGAACATATGACAATAGTATACCTTGCAAGGTTCTTAGTTCTCTAATATGAAAATTTTTATTAATAATGGTTCGACTCGGGAGAAGGAATAAAGAGTCGGTTAATTTCAATAATAATCGTAAGAATTATTTATTTAAAACATACGGATGTAATGAGGGTACATAAATGTTATTGATATCCCCTTAGAACTCTATCTCTGTCTTTTTCTAAAGAACCTATTTTCTCTCTCTCTTTCTCTCGCTCTTGACTAACAGGTCTCTATGCATATGCTATAATCATGTATCTATCTACTATCTTATCTACGTTTGCACTTTTTACTATGATCATTCTATCTCTCTATTTACTGGATATGTGTCCACATCTATAGATATGTATATTTCTTTTAGATTCTTCACAACTTATGTCTTATTATATTCGATATACAAAATTAATTCATAACAGATCTCTCTCTAGTGAGATCTCATCATGTCCAATTTTTCTTTTTATGAAAAATACTTTTCTTGCTTTATTTCAATACATTCTTTTATTTTTATCGAAGCAACATTAATGAAGTTTGGATTCATTCATCAGGGCTTTTAACGGCGTGCACTCCATAACATTCGCATACTGGGTTTCAAGAGTACAACTCTCTAGCCTGTTTGTCTCTTTTGCTTTAGAAATGTTAGGATGATCCAAAGTCAAGTCACAAAACCTAATCTTGGACTTAGAATTTCTCCCACTGTTTCACACCGAAAAATATTTGCAAATGTTACGCTAAATCGCGCCCATTTATCCTCGTATAACGAGAGAGATAGCTGACGATTGCCGCCCTCGTACTCGGCTTCGAGAGTGCAACTCTCTGACCTGTTCGCCTAGACGACAAACTAGAGAACAGCGACACTCGCCTTCGGGAGTGCAACTCCGTGGCCTGTATCATGGAGTCTTCAGATCTACCTCGCTCGCTGGCGAGCCTCCCAAGTGCCAGTTTCGGGTCCAGCACTCAGTTTTCATACATCGTTTCTGCCGCGTATCCCCTCTCACTGTAGTTAGTGTGGGTGGAGGATATCGCGACTGCGCGTTTTTGTATCTCCTGATGCTGAGGCCCGCTAACGGCTATGTGCTTCGGGTTATGATATTACAGGGGTCTACGTTTGTATACCTTACAGCAGCCCCTATTCGAATTTTGATTGTATGATGGACACAATCAGAATTCAAATCGAAAGTGTAAACAGATAGATTTTGAAAATCGAATTTTAAACTTGAATAGTCTTCTAAATTATTATAATCTGGTTTTGTTACTTGGTTTGTTCGCCTCCACTCGTGACTCGGATGCCAGTTTCTGCATTCGGCCAGGTAGGTAGTCCATCGTTGTTTCATTTTTCTTCTCCTAGCTGCTGCTTCAACCTTCTTCACTCTGTGGACAATGACTTTCTTCTTCCTTCTCTCGCCCATGATCTCTTTGTATACTTTGTCTTGTCTACTCAAACGTCCTTTTACCTCACTCTTTTGGACCACTAGTTGATTCTCGTTGGCCGTCACTGTCAGTCCCAGGGGGTCCCTTGACCATGGCCGTCCGACACTCGCACCTTGTTCATCAGTCCTCTCCTCTCTGATCTCTCTCACCCTGTATTGGACAGGCACGTTTCCTCGATAGGAAAATTGCAGAACGTTAACGCACTTTACTTCTGTTATCTCCTCAGTGTTCTGATCTCCACGCTGTTTGGTGTACCTGTCAGTGTCCTCGGTCTTCGCCATCTTCCCACAAGTTTCTCCAATCTCCATTGCAAGAAATACTTTGTTTTTGCATACTTCGGGGTATCTTTCTGTTTGTATACTAATGGTGCTTATTCTCGTTTGGTGTGGCACCTTTCGCCGCTTCTCTGACAGCCTTTTTGGTACTCCTATTAGGACTTTGTTGCATTGCTCGATCGCAATTACATGGGGTATCGATCTTTACTCCTTGGGTGTTTGCGTGGCTACGCTTCTTCCCGTGTCCTCCTGGATATTCGTTTGAGTGGCTATTTCCATTTTGACTCGCTCTTGAGGGCTTCTCGAAAGATACTGACCTGGGTTATTGCTCGGTACAGCGATTTCCCTCCTATACCCCTACTCCTCCTCCTGGGTCCTTAGGTTTCATGCTCCCGGTTTTGGGTATTTGTTTAACCCTTGAGGGGGTAAGAGTCTTTCTCTCGTCGGTCATTTTACTGCTATCCTTTTTTCTCCTCTCCCCACTACTATTGCTGTCTCTTTTCACTCCTCTTTTCCTCTGTCGTTTCCTAAGTTCCATGGGGTGACTTCGTCCCTCCTCTTGTCCCATGTTACTATTTCCTTGAGCGTTGCTTTCCTCATTGCTTTGTCTCTTTCCGCCTTTCAGCTCATTACTCTTCACAGGTTCGTTGTTTTCCTCCATTGTACTGTGAATGGTTATCTCAGGCGTCCTTTTCACTTTTTCCCAGTCCCTGTCCGGTTGTACTCTACTCAGAATATCTGCCGCCGTATTTTCCCTCCCCGGGCAATGCTGGACTGTAATTTGATAATCCTGGATACCTCACATCCACCTCACCTGTCGTGCACTACCGAAGTAGCAGGTTTTTAAGAATGTCAGCATCATGTTGCCGGTTCGGTTTATTATTTTGGCCCCTGCGAGATAGGTACGACATTTTTGCAGAACCCATACGATGGCCAATAACTCTTTTTCGGTTGTGAAATATGACAATTCAGCCCCTTTGAGAGTTCTACTGGCCAATCTTATGACTTCTCTCTCCCCTTGATTTTCTTTTTGATAGGGTATTGCCCCTAGTGCGTAATCACTAGCATCTGTTTCTAAGTAATAGTCTTTCTGAGATGAGGAAAGTAGGATATCATGGACTCACCGAACAGTTGTTTTACTTTCTCGAAACTCGTCTGTATGTTTTCGTTCCAATCCCAGCGGGAACCCTTTTTTATCAACGTGAGTTGTGGTCTTGTTTCTCTTGCGTGTTGCTTGCTGAATTTGAAATAAAAATTTATTAGGCCGAGGAATCCTCTTAGTTGCTTCACATTTTTGGGAATTGGAAAGTCTTTGATCGCTTTCAATTTTTCTGGATGAGGACTAATTCCTTTCGTAGTGAGTATGAAACCTAGGAATTTAGTTTCTCTTTTCAAAAATGTGACTTTCCCAAATTCAAGGTGATTCCAGAGTCACTTATCCTCTTGAATAGTTCCCCTAGATGTTGAAGGTGTTGCTCTTGTGACTCAGAAGTCATCAAGGTGTCGTCTACGAAAGTAATCACGTGTTCTCCTATGTTTCTCAACACATGGTCCAGTACCCGTACTAGCGCTGCCGTGCTAGTCTTCAGGCCGAACGGGACCACGTTGAACTCGTAGCTCTTTCCTCTGTGCTAAAATGCAGTGAATCTCTGAGACTCGGGATGCAGTGGGACTTTCCAAAAACTGCTTGTCATGTCCAAGCATGACATTGTTTCTTTCCCTCTGCATCGTTGAAATAAAATTTCAGCGGGTTCAGGACACTTCCAATTGTCCTCAAGAATCTCATTGAGCCTGCGTGCATCCAAACACAGACGCACCGAGCCATCCTTTTTTACCACTGTAATCAATGAATTTATGTATGGACTACTGGATCTCTGGATAATTCCTGCTCCCATCATCCTCCGTATCTGCTCATCCACCATTTCTCTGTAGGCCATTGGTACCGGGTAACTCCTGGCGAAGATTGGTCGATCTTGTCTTACCTTGAGGATGTGTTCATAAGTTGACAACAACCCGGGTTGTTTTCTGAAGACCTTTTTGTAGTTTACGAGTATTTGTCTCAATCTTTCTCTTTCTTCATTCCTTTCTAGACCAGCTTCGTCAATCTTCTTCTCAATCTCCTCTGTATTAATATACAAAGGGTCTTGAGGCATTGAAAGATGATTGACCAGCATGCTATCCATTTCGTTCAATGAAGCGTCCTCTTCTTCACTTGCTATCTTTATGACGGGTGACCCTTTCAATCCAGAGAAGATTAACTCTTTCTTTCCAAGGTTAATATGGCTTCTTAGTTCATTAAGGACGTCGATGCCGATGATACAGGATTTTGAGAGTGCTGGTACTATCATAAAAACCATTTGCACTTTGCTAGTGGGTAGAGTGACGTCAATGAAAAGTTGTTTTTTTAACTTTACAGTTCTTCCTCCTCCTGGTTCTCTCACGGCCACACTGCTGACAGGCAGTGCCGGGCAATCTCGAAACGCCCTTTCATTATCTTTCAGAAATTCTTCTGATAGACATGTCACTTCAGCTCCTGTATCAATTAGCGCCTTGGCAAGGATTTCTCCTATTACCAGGTTCACTACATAGCATCTCGATCTTCGCTTAGTTCCTCGTAGTTCTTCTTCCTCCATTAGGTCCTCCTTTGAGTCGTATAGGCCATTTATGTGATAGACGATATCAGGTGCCGCGTCTCTCTCGGGTTCGTCCTTCAAGAGCGCGGCTCCTCCTCGTTTCCCACCCCATTCTGTGTTAATGAGGCTTCTTCTTCTGTCATCGTTGGTTCCCCGTCATCGTCTATATTTATATTTCTGAGTTTGTATGTAGGTTGTGATTGGTTTTTCCAGGGTCCTCCCTCGTTCTGGTGAATCTGCCCCCCTGTCCATGATATGCGAGGCTGTCCTGAATTCTGATTGGTTTGTCCATTATCATGGTTTTATTGCTGTTGTGTTGAGCGCGGTGCAGTGTAAGGTGTGCTACCTCTTTCCTGTTGCCCTCCATTCCAAGCCAATCTCCAGTTGGGCTATGGTGGTAAATTCATGTGTTCATGTCTAAGCCCCACATTTTCTACATTCCTCTTTGTTCTGATTTTTCTATTCTCGGCTGGTAATGTATTTACGTGGCCAATCTTGTCGAAGCTTTCTAGCAACTCGATGAGTTGTTCTACTTGGTTAATCCCTCGTTCTATAATTGCGTATTTAATTTCTTCATTGAAAAGCTTCTGTATTGCTTTTTTCCGTTGAAGGAGGGTTTAACTGTTTAGCTTCTACGTAGATGCTAATAGCATATTCAGTTCTCGATGATTCATGGCTAGCTGAAAAGCATCCAAACTCTAGTTTCCTTCTCATCTCGTGTTGCGCTTGTTCACCCCAGTATCGTTTAAGGAATTACCTTTCAAAGGAGTTAAAGTCATGGACCTTATCTCTGATTATCTGCCACCAGTTGATGGCTGGTCCAGATAATGACCTTTCAATAAGATAGTGAGTCTCATTTTCAAGAGGATGTACTGCTTCCCAGTACTGTCTCAACTGGTTAATATAAGTCATAGGGTTCTTTTCCCCAGTGAATTCTGTTAGTATGTATTGTATTTTTGGTCTCCGAGTATTTTCTCTCTCAAAGCTTCTAGGGCTACTCGTAGGTCTTCTTTGTTCTCTTGGGAGGTTGAGTTCCGGTACTCTCGGTCCCCATTCCTGAATTGCATTTTGTGTACGTTGTGATATTCCATCCATCTCCTCTTCCATGCGATTTATTCTTTCTTGGGGTAGGATTTCTTTTTCTGCTTCTCGTCTGCTTCTTGTGTCATTCTCCAGTTGGATCTGCTTGTTAATTCTCTCTTCTATTTCTTGTAGCATTCCAGCAACAGCTTGTGTGATTGCTAATGCTATACTCTCCTTTCATTGTTTCTGTTTGTTATTTTCTGTAATAGTTACATCCATATTTTCCATGATTTCTTCATTATCATTTTCCATGCTTTTATTCGCTGCTGTGTTTGTTCTGGTTTCCCTTTTACCTGGTCTGTCCATTCTCTGTTATTCTTCTTGGTTCTTCTACTGGTAATTATTTTCTTCTTTCGTATACTTTTCTCTCTTCTTTTCTGATAGAAGGTCCAATTCTAGCATTCCCTGTGGTATATTTCTTCTACTCGTTGGTGGTTGTATATAAATTTTTCCAAATTCTTTTTTGCCAAGTAACCTATCTAGTGCCTCTTGTGCACTCATGCTCTTTTTTGATTCTTTATTTCTCTCTCCATTCCTCGTGTCCCACGTTCGGGCGCCAATGTAACGTTCTAAGTTCTCGAATATGTAAATTTTTATTAATAATGGTTCGACTCGGGAGAAGAAATAAAGAGTCGTTAAATTTCAATTATAATCGTAAGGATTATTTATTTGAAACATACGGATGTAATGAGTGTACATAAGAATTATCGGTATCCCCTTAGAACTTTATCTCTATTTTTTTCTGAAGAACTTATCTTCTCTCCGTCTTTTTCTCTTGCTTTTGACTTACAGGTCGCTATGCCTATGCTATAATCATGTACCTATCTACTATCTTATCTACGTGTGCACTTTTTACTGTGATTATTCTGTCTCTCTATTTACTGGATATGTGTCTACATCTATAGATTTGTATATGTTATATACATAC
>JAUMHM010000072.1:9617155-9637545 GCA_032362435.1 Melikaiella ostensackeni | reverse complement strand
TGTCATTTTCATGGATGGCAGTCGCTCCCAGGGGGACCCTGCGGTGGTTGTTTGACCAATTTTTCAATTATATATATGCGACGAACTATATAGGTATTTTCAGTAGGCTCGGAAGTGGGTATATTCACTTTCGAAGAAAAAACATAACACCATAAAACTCTATCTCGATATCATTAAATACACGAAGAGCACTAAAAGCGACACACAGAAGATTTTCGGTTTTTTTCTTATTTGAAGACCAATCCTTTTTCTTATGTGATTTAAGTTATTAAAAAAAAAGTTCGTAACGATTGAATTAATACTCGATACTGTTATACTTAGAGTCCAGAAAATTCGATATGTTACGAATCCCCGACAGTGGTGAATTCCTTTCATAGGATATCTGATAGCATCCAATAATACATCAAATTAATAAAAACACGCGGGCTATTAAAACTGCCACCCAAGTTGAGATGCCGCGTTTTATTATTTTGGATCACAAACTAATAGAAAAGATGCAAGACACACGAGTCCTGTATTGTTCCACTATTGTAATGTTTCTTATGCGCAGTTTATACTTAATTCTCATCATCACTGGTCAAGAAAATGTGACCTATGTGTATTTAAAATGAGAGGTATCGTTTCCGTGGTAGTTTTTCGTTATGAATTCGATCCCAACCTTTTTTTTGGGCCTGCTCTTCAGGTTTTCGAGTCAAGATTTTTTTCGACACATTACGCAAATCGCCCTATAAGTGAATTTAGGGATATTTTTTGACACAATCTTGCACGAAAACTCGCTCAAATTTCCATGAATTCATCTGAACTCTATGAAGAATCAATGAAAATGGCATCTATTCGAGCAATACGAAGTTAATATTTAGCTCCGCATAACTTTTAATCTCCTTCAAGGTACTCTCCTTGGGAACCTATAAACTTATGCCAGCGATTCCCTCATTGTTGGAAACAATTTTTGAACAAATTTTTAGAAATGCTTTTCAGACGACTCGTCGCATTTCTTTTTATTGTGTCCAATAGTCACAGGGTATCATGTCAGGTGGAAAGGATGGCTGCTGAACCACAGGTATTTCGTGTTTAGCTAGAAATACCTGAACAGAGTGAGCTGTGTGTATGTAAGAGCATTGTCATGATGCAACGCCCACGCTCAGGGTTTCCACTTCGGTGGTATTTTGCGTCGAACAGCCTATCTTAATCGCTTTTTAACCAGTGCAAACATATTTGTAGTGAAAAATTTCCTTAATATCAAGAAAAACAATTAACATTACTTTATCGCTGATCACTTTCAACATAAATTCTACCTTCTTTGAACATTTTTATTCATTTAAACACACGTGCACGACTCATAGATTTTTCACTGAAAGCAATGTTCAACATATGAAAAGTCTCCATAGTCTTCCTTTGAAGGCTGCTCAAAAGGTACTGACTAATGATTCAGAGTTGGCCTTTGTGCTATGAAGAGCAGAAATCTCAGGTAAGGTTTACCCGAAGAGACGATTCCCTACTACCAAAGTTAGCTGAGTTATAGAACCAGTCTCGATACTTTTTGATCACACTTCGTATAGTATGTACATGTACCTGTATGAGTGCGACAGTTCTCACACTCGTCTAGCTACAGTATAATCGTACTACTATCCTTTACGAAAAAGCAAATTATATTAGCTTGATGAGGGAGGAAAGTGCTGATGAAATGATTGCGAAGCTGGTACAATGTGAATGTTAGTTTATTATGATTTCAAGAGCAACATAACGCAGCCACAATACATTCCAGGACCTATGTTTTCTATTTTACAAAACACCTTTTTTTTGTGAGAAATCGGTACCCGCTGGGTGGCTTGAATGATGAAGTTCTCTGCCGAATGAATAGTGAATAACAAAAAAATCCTATTACACTCATTATTGTATGTTCTGAATCATACGGGTCACTTCATAAATGTATGTTTGTGGAACATTGTTCTTTTGCATTTCATCGCATTTCCGTTCCATTGCTTCACGCAGTTTATATCTACGCATTTCTGCTTCCTTTTGCATGCTCAAACCATCTTGAAACATTTTCTGCCTGGTCAAAAAGCGTTGGTGCTCCTTTTCGTTCACCTGTTGCATTAAAAATGTATCGTTTATAAGAAAAGTAAGATTGATAATAAAGTAGAATAGTAACTGACTTAGATGTGAAATTTTTCCGTTATTCTGGTCGTTTTTGAGAGAATTAAAAAATCTATCTCGACTTCAACCTTATTATCGCGTTAATCAATTATTTTTGGAACAAACGTTCCCTAGTTCACTTTTCTGAATTTCCCGAATTTTCAACGGTGGAAAAAAGGTTTTCGATTTTCTGGTCTATTTCAGATAGCTCCTTTACTGAGCACTCATTTTTACAAAAACAATAAAACACATTTCGCTTGTCACGAGTCAAGCCACGTCAGTTTCTTACAAATGTTTCTATCAAGAATCACAAGACCACCATCTCCTGTTCCGTAAAACGCACATGTATTAAGTGACATCAAAGAGATGCGTGCCAAGTATGTACGATTAACAGGCAGAGTAAAACATGCTGTTGTGAAAATTGAAAACTATTGTAAGTAAAATAAATGGTTTTTGTGCCTGTGAGTATGTACCTGTAGATTTGGAGGAAATTGAAAACAAATGTATTGTGGTGAATCACTCACATACCTTTCCCAATCCACAGATAAAACTAACATTTTTAAACTGAGTCGAACGATGCGAAAAAAATAGACAAAACGATCGAAAACCTTTCATTCGCCTTTCACATTGTATTCACACTGGTCCATATCATTCGGAACATCGAATAATGTTTATTTTTTATATTTTGACTAACATGTTTTTGAATTATTGTGCATATACAATCACAATTTCATTGTAAATTCCTAAGCTGTATAAATCAGAAATTTGTTAATTTGAAAATGAATGACAGGAAAGAAAATACACAGTGAATAAAATCAATTCAATTTGGCATTATCTCTATTTAATTTTTTGACTGGGAAGGTTTCGTAAAAGTGATTCAAGACACAGTTTCCAGGTAACATGACATTCCATGAGAATGACATGACTGCAGTGTAAAAGGTGACAAGTTCAAATTCAGAAAAGAAATCCTAAGCATGCGGTCTTATGAACACTACAATTTGGACACAAATTCACTTTCAAGACACGCCACATATCACTTTGAACATTTCGATAAAGATTTATTATTAACCTCCGACTCTATCGGCCGCTTCGGGAAATTCTGCTCCATATTTCCAAGGTTTGATTCAAAGATTTTGAGGTAACGTATACTAGCACCTCTTGCGGAACTCGTGGTAAATTTTACTTGTGTACTGGAAACTCAAGTTTGCAAATACTCCCGCAAAAAGAACGCGAAAGACAGAGTCATTAAAGCTCGCCCTATTGAAAACAATAACCCACTCTTCAATCCGCTCCATTTCAATCTATTTTTTCTGCTTCTTTTCTTCTGCACCTTTTATTTCACTCACCTCTATTTTTTTTCTTTTCCTCCTTCTTAGTAATTTTGGCTCCGCAAGGCGGCAGAGGTACGACTGCCGCAGTGATGCATAGCCATGGGAGTCGAGCCGAGACTTCGAAACCAACGCACAGTGTTCCAGAAATGGATTTTTGTGAACAAATTCGAACACCGGATACGTTTCTGAACCGATTTGAGATTTTTTTATAAACAGTCTGCATTTAATTCCTCACAAGCGTGAGGAAGCCGACTTTTTATTTGTTCCTTTGTTTAACAATACTTGAACAAATACAGCGGCAAAATTGTTCATTTCAACGTTATGATTTTTTATCTCTCAACGAGTCTCTTATATAAAGTCATTGTTAGTCAGAACTGAGGAAGAGATACTCAGAAATGATAAATATTTTATTGAAAATTGTATTTAGTTATTATAAAAAAATCATTTAAACAAACGCATAAGTATACCTTTTTTGAGAAAAATAAAGAAAAGTGCGATGAAAGTATAATTTTTTTTCTATACATTTTTCAAATAAGAGAGCATTCCTCATTTAAGATACTAATGGGCCCTATGAAAAATATGAATCATTAGTTTCAACCCTCAAAAGCTTGATTAGTTAATTTTTGATTGTTATTCAAAATTTCATAAAAATTTAGTATTTTTTCATATCAAATTTTAAATTTTTCTTTGAAGATACCGTAAATATTGTAGACTGGTTGATTTCAATCTTCATTCTCTCTGAGAAACCTTGACACATGCGACTAAGATTTCGTACCTCCGAATCATCATACAGCTCCTATAGGTGTGGAACGAAATTATCTCTCATTGCCAACAGTGATACGAGAAGCAGATCAGTACGCTATTACGAACACAGCTGTAGCGGCCATTTTGACGTTTACTTTGCTCGACCGTGTCTTATTAACGAAAGATGACTTGTCTCCGATAGTTGATAGATGTAAAGTGTGTGGAAGAAGAAAGTTAATGCGACAAGATTTAATGCGTTCGGAACCTCAGAATATTAATCTTGAAGTACTGTATTATAATGGACCAACAGATCAACCCAAAGCAAAAGTCGGTGTACATAAGATTGTATGCATCCAAGAGGAAAAGCTCGGTTCTCAATATATAGGAAATGTTACATTGAATTCTTCCCATACAAAGGTCTTTCCACCTGAATAATAGAATTTCTAACTAGGACTAATTCAAACGCAGTAGGACCTACTTTCGATATCATAAATCTTCGCGTAACACTCTATGACGGCGCTGTTGTAAATACTGGTTGTGAAAATGGAATCATCGCGAGAATTAAAGAATTCCTAGCAAGACCTTTACGTGATCAATACGGCTAATGCATACCAATGAGCTTGAGCTCCGTCACGTTTTTGAGAACTTTGACGGCGAAAACTCAGGTCCAAAAGCGTTTTCGGGATTTGTAGGTAAATCGCTGAAAAATTGTTGAATGTTGTCTACTATTTATAATTTCCAAAGTATAGCATATGCGGACATAGGCAGGATCTAATCGCAGACCTGAATGTTGATTGATGCTCGCCGTTGGCAAATAATGTTTTGGACAAATTAATAGTCATTTAATGGACTCTCTTCAGGGAATTTACGAGATTTGAAAGAAAATTCCAACTCTGAATATAGTGTGATATCTAACTAATGATACAACGAACGTGTACACGCGGGAATTCTATGAGAAGTGTTTGAGAGGAAATTGCATATGCATTACTCGGAATGGAATATACTATTACCGACACACTTCTCACACATTTCCCAAGTGCACCACTTGAGCACACTTCACCGAATTTTGATCTGTTTATTGTCTTCTTTCCTCCTTTCCTATAATCCATCTCGGATAGAGACGTACGCCAAACGCCTTCGTCTCCTCCGTTCATTACCAGAGCCCATACTCGAGCTACAGCTGCTCCCATCAACCTGTCTTCCTTCCATATGCGGACTCCCGAAACGTGCTACTTCCCTCAGTCTTCTTCGTGATTTCTCTCTCTCGTGAATCCCGTGTATTTACTATATCCTTGTTCTGACCATGTATCTTCCTGGCATGCATTTTCTTTCTGTTATTTATATGACCCTACTAATATGTTGCTATTATACCGTTAAGTCAAATCGCCTTCGGGGCGCGCGTGAACTCGTTGCGTTTCAACCTCGTTACGTTACCGGGGATTCAATAATTTTTCGTGATAAGAATAAAATGAAAGGATTAGGAGAAAAGATGCATATGAGAAGCGATGAATTTCAGGTCAATCAGGGAATCGCATGATGATTATTCAAGCAACATACTTCTCCCACAACACAACACTCCTCCAACCCGAGTCGCTGATCAATATATTAAGCAACTACTTCAGTAGAGTGCTTCACAAAGGTAGAGTGCTTCACAAAGTCAGAGTGCATCACGAGTCGCACATAAACACACAAAGAACTCATAAACTAATAGAAAGATCCATAAACTTTCACCTCAGACCATGAGTATCAAAAATCTTTCGTTTCAGGCATCTCAGCATGCTTAGAAAATCTGAAAGCCCTTTAGTAATTAATGCAATCACCTTCGTAACCCTTTCCCTTGTAAAGTGGAACAATAATCGCCATTTTCCAAACACTTTTAGAACTTATATAGGATCCTATACAGGGTCCTATACATGAACCTGCGTAAGGACTAATTCACTACGCTTCAATAGCGGCTTGGCTTTCTAGCTAGTAAATTGGATCTTCAAAGGAATATAGAAAATATAGCTGTAAGCGATATGAGTTTTCGTGATGGCTGGCTGTAAAGGACCCCATTTAGGTTCCTATGCAGGAATGCGCGCCTCAATTTACTTAGTCTTTTTTTGCGAAATTTCTTTGCAGGAAACGTCAAAATTTCCTGCACACGATCCTTAGATGTTTCTGTACGGGGATTTTCAGCTATATCTAGCATAAAATATCAATTTGTAATTACGAAATTTTTGCTTATCATTTGAACAACAATAATTCTTATTATCACTCTGGACAATTTATGCCACTATGAAGCGTGAATTTCGAAAAGTGTAACGGATGATAATACACATTTTATGAATAGGTTTGACATTAGGCGAAGAGCACACTTTAAAAGCTGCAGAACTTTATCTTTAAGTTAATGTATAATTATGAAAGAATAGTTCGAAACGCTACTCTCAGCGTGGTGCATGCGATACTGCCACGGCAAAATTGACTAATAGCGCATGGGGTATTGTTTTCTTTGAAAAATTACCTGTTTTAATATTTCGCTTCGGTGATGTAGAGCTTCTTTATATTTTCTATTCTTTTCATTCTCGTCACGCCTCTGAGCTTGATTTTGAATAGCAATTATTTTATTTAACTGTTCTTCACCTCTCTTTATCTCCAAAGCCTGCATTATATGCTTTTCTTTAATTTGTTCTTCACGAGAAATTCTCAACATTGTTTCATTTTTTTCTGCCCGCAGAGCTTCTTTCTTCTCTTTTTGTCGCCACTCTCTCTGTACGTTCTCCTGAATTCTTACAGCATTTGCTTCTTCTATTTGGATCTATGAGGTCAAACAAAAATCATTTTCTTCGTTCAAAAATCATTGAAAATTTTATTCAAGATACTTGCAACCATTCATATTAGCAATTGTATTGTTTATGGGTTTTTGCAATTCACTTTCCATGGAACTGATTAATTATAAATAACAATGGCGTAGAAATTTCCAGATCGCTTATACTCACGCTTATTCTCATTAAAAAAAAGAATGTCTGGAAAAAATATTTTTTGTAACGCATGCAAGGGATGTTTGCTTTTCAAGGCATGTATAGCGTGCGGGAAGTGACCTACTCCGAAACCGTATTAAACTGCAGTTATAAAAAGGCTCTTTCTAGCTTGCGCACTTTGAGTAAGATTATTTTGTCTAGCCGTTGCGCTTGCACACTCAAGTATGATCACTTCCACTTGCTATTACGCTTGCGAAATTCAAATTGAACTTACTTTCCGGAGTGCACTTCTGGCATCATGAGTTGTGACGTTGAAAAATTCTTGCAACTCAAAAATCATAATAAATTAATAATTCAAGTAATATTTGGAGATTTTTGTTAATTTAGAAATTTTATATTAAAGGTCAGAAGCCGCGGTTGTGGTACGGTTACTCCATGGATAGGGCTAGATTTAAGATTTATAATTCTAAGGACTTTTTCTGTTCCTTTCTTTTATTTTTTTTGTAACGATAAGGATTTATCGAGAAGTCGTGGGACGCCGAGGGACTTCTTTCCACTTCAAGACTGTAATGGGACGTCGTTCGAGACTTTTAGTAACATTACAAGTTACTAAAAATCTGGAGCGACTCATCTACCTGGTGTGGGAGACTTTATATTGAAAAAATTCTTCATCAATTTCCTGCCTGACTTGTAGAATCTCTGTTGCCTAGGCCCGGTGCATGTCAGCTGATACCAACTGGTACTGAACCAAGTTCTGCATTGGCCAGCCAAGGTAATTTCAGGCTCCAAGAGAGGATTGACTGGATGGACCGGACAGTAAAATGATATGAAAACAACTATGAATCATTTCTGATCGATGATAAAAGGAAGGAAGGATGAATACCTAAAATACCAGGGTATCGTTCACTTTTTATTCATAGGGCACTGGAATGTAAACTTCACGCCTTGTCCCACTGCGGCCTCACCAATTCAAGAACGCAGCAGCATCCAAAACCATGTTATCATTAATTTCCGACTGTAAAATAGACTGTTTTGAGGCACCTGACTTCACTTTTTCTACAAGGTCAATTGCTCTTCAAACGTTAAACGCTTCCTTTTGTTTTCCTCCGACATTTTTGTAATGCATATCCGAACCACTGAAAGCGAACTAAAGCGAACTGACGAAATTATCCAGTTAGGGTACTACCTGCTTTGTGGTTACGGTGCTGCGTAATCGAGCCGAATCGCCGCGCCTCTCCCTGCTCCTCGGACCCCCTCACCGACGAATGCGAGCCGGCGGAAGTTCTAAGAAGGTGGTATATGGAGGCGAATTAGACCAAGAGTTGAGTGTACGTTTTTTGGTAGTGAATAATAATATAAAATAAGAAAATAAAAAACAAAAATTTGTGTTCAACTTTGAATTTTCCTTAATTGTGCAGAAAACAAGTTTTTTGGATTGTGTTAACTGTACATTTTTTGAAAAAATTTAAACATGTCGAGCTTGAAATTTCTTCAACTTAGATCAAAAGAACATACCATTCTTCTGCTATCCTCCAATCAAATATTTTCGTGGTGTGCAAGATGTAAAAATTGCTCAATTAAGGCCAAATTAACAATCTCAAAAACAGAAAAGAGAATTTTTTTCATGTTAAAAAGCAATGGCGTGTTTTTTATTATAGCCGAAAAGATTTAAGCACATGTTTATATTTTTAAAAATGCAGTTAGTCCACTCAAAAAACTCGTTTTTGGCACATTAAAAAAAATTTCAACTTGAACCCAAATTTTTTTTTATTATTCACTACCAAAAACCGTACCTTCAAAAAATTCAACATAATTTTTTGGCCCATGAACGAGTTTTATTAACTTTTCCAAATTTCTAATTTCAAATCCATGCACAGAACAGAAGATATGATCCGATCAAACTAAAATTTGTAGGGCATACTACTGTTAGACAAATACAACTTTAACTCACTTTCAGAATCCACCACTTAAAAAAAGTTTTTTTTCAGCCCACTCTAATACACACCTATATAGGTATTTTCAGTAGGTAAATCGTTGATATTTTTGTAAAAAAATTTTGATATCTATGAAATCTCTTTATTTAGTCTTTGATTTATGTTAGTTTAAGTTAAAGTTTGTTTGCAATTCTTTGAAATCTTTTTGAAATCTTTGTGAAATATTTTGAAATCTTTTGAAGATTTCACAGAAATTTATGTATTCTTTCATTTATGTAAGTTTTTAGTTTAATTTAATGTTAATCAAAGATGTTCACACACAAATTTATTCTGGGTTGTAGTATTAAACGCATGTATCAATTTTCCTTTTACCCGGGAGAAATTACGAATTTCCAGGAGGAAAGCCGGGAGACAAAAATTATAAAAACAATTGTCACCCTATATGAAGGTAACTCGTTTCTCGTATTCACAGAGAACGATGTCAGTCCTCCAGTGTTCAATGCGGACTATTGTTGAGAACCTGTACTACCAGTAAATTTGGCACTTCTCGCTCTCGGTAATTGACTTTCTCTCCCTCGGATCGTTCAGCACTGCAGGGTCGCGGCCTACACCGTAAGAGCTACAAATATGGCAGTAAAACACTCTTTGGGCCGCATTGTGCCTGTGGACATGAGTCGTTTCCGCCTGAGTGAGCATCATTGGAATACCATCTTGGATGGTATTCCAATGATACCTCTTGCACTCTGGTCAACCTTTTTTGGAGCCAATCCTAGGCACTGCAGTTTTTTGGGTGTTCTTCGATTGATGAAAATTCGTGCAATCTCATTCTGTTATTGGAGTCGTTTTTCAGTAGTTGTGTTCGGAGTATTGATTAGAGTTCTTTTCAAGTGATTTTGTATTCTTAGTGCTACTGATCCATTGCCATTTCGTCCTTATTTAAATTTACATTTGTAACTTGAAGTCATTAATATTATACTATTCTATGCTCTTTCCATTAAGATTTTTCAATTCGTAGATCGTTGGAGAATATTTTATTCATTATTATAAAGGGACCATCGTATCGGTCATGAAGCTTACCCGATTTTTTATCCACCTCATTATTATTTTCTTGAATTATAGTGGCTAGCCTGTTTATCGTTTGCCTAGTCTAGGTGTTTCTGAACCTCTTCTCTTATCATTTGCAACCTCCTCAGTCTGTCCGTCCATTTGTCTACATTCTGAAATTCTATGTTGCTATCATTTTCAAAATTTCTTCGGAGAGACTAAAGTGGTTCCATTTCACGACCCAAATTCAGAAATGCAGGTGTGAACTGTGTCGCTGAGTTTTTACTAGTATTTATTGTGAAATTCAAATCGGCAATGTATTCGTCTTAGGTGGAGTGGTCGTTATCTAAGTTATTATTTGCCGGTATTGACGCACCTAACGTAGGCAAATCTGCGTTATCCCAAAAGAGCGTGTTATTTATTGTATCGAAGCCTTGATTGTCATTTCTTGTTCTAGATTGAGGAAGGTTATTGTGTAGGGACTTGTCTTGACTTACTTGGACGTGGATTATTTGCGTAAAAAAGTATTCCCACAATTTTTGTGGCCTTTTTTTTGCGTATAGTGTAAACACTAAGAGAATTTCAAACAGTGCAGTTGGTGATCGAAAGTTGAGTGAAGAAAGATAATTAGAGTGAGACATGTTATTGGTTACGTGTGTTGGGTGCGTGAATGACGTCACACGCACACAAGCAAAACCTCGACTAATTTTATTGTCAGGTGATTGCCTGTCTCTCTTCAACGCTTGCTAATTACCATGCGTCCCGCTTCCACTCAAGGGAACGTTATCTTTAGATGCTCCTGCTATTTCTGCCTTCATCGATTTTCGACTGCTGACAGCTCCAGTCTGATCAGCTGTTACTAGCTGTCTTTCTACTGCTTCGTGGCCATATGCAGAATTGAAGCAAGTAAATTTCGCTTTCTCAATGAAGATGTCTCTGCAAGGCAAGTCTTACAGGTGTACAACGTCGCGCTCAACGAAGTCTCCAGCTGTCTCTTTTGTATTACTCAAGGACAGTCTTATTATGATTAAATAAACACGTAAGCTTGCTTTGCTTATACTAGTATATTTTTGTTTTTATGACAGCATCAGTATTAATGTTATAACACTTAATTCGCACACTAAATTTTCTGGCTTTACGGCTTCGTGTAGTCATCAAATGATTTTTTAAATTGAATATTAACAACCGTGCTGATTATTTTCACTTCAGCTAAATGAGAATTTGCTCAATTTATTCCCAGCCTTTTGAGCGCTAGTATTTTGAATGGTGATAATTATTTGAACCTTATGGAAAAATGGAAACTTTAGGTACCGAGCTCATTTCGTTACACGAAGCTATTTCGCGAACGACAATTAATTTTAAAAAGCTCGCTCTCGATAAACGAAACGAAACAGAGTCAGAGGTCGTTTGGATTCATTGAATCAAAAATGGCAACGATGTTTAGAATTAGATTTACAGGCAAGGTCGCTCTGCACATTGGCTGACAAAACTTCAATAGAGTATTTTACCAAGAACCAATTCTCACAAATTGAGGAAGTGTATCGCTCAGCTTTTGATTATTCGAATTCAAAATTGCATCCTTTCGTATCTGAAAAGTCAATAGGTAACCAGTCAATGCAAGCAAACGTATTCCGACAAGATTTTAGTATTCCCAGGCTACTTAAAATTACGCTGCCTGAATTTTTAGGCAATTATGTCGAGTGGGGGAATTTTCGTGATTTTTTCGAGGCTCTCATTCTCAATAACCATTCACTATCTAATGTTTCTCGTTCACATTATCTGAAAACTTCTTTGACTGGTGACGCTAGCCATGTGATTAAACATGTAACAGTAACCGATGATCTGAAATTGATTATCCTACTTTCCAAAAATTAGATGATTTTTTGGCAACACGCGGGCGCACTTTTGGAGCAATTCAACTCTTAAAATCTAATCAATCGGAAAAGAGTAAAAATAACAAAGAACAATCATTTGAAAGTTACAATGCCTCTACCAATTGAGAATACCTAATGTGCAAAGAGAATCATCATTTATTCAAATGTAAACAATTCGGAGAATTATCTATTGATCAACGCAAGGAATTCGTTTTGCGACATCACTGTTGTTTCGATTGTCTGACACCAGGTCATAAGCCTTACAACTGGTCCAGCAAGTATACTTGTAGTAAATGCCATCGTAAACATAACACGTTGCTATATATTGAATTTAAATCTAATTCCAGCTCTATTGCGACAATTCCAGCGTTGACTTCTGCTAACACTCTCGCAGTCAGTTTTCCAGTGGCCGGAACTAGTAATTCGGGCGCAATAATAAGAGAAGTATCGGATAATCCTCCACTATCAATACAGGGAGCCCGTCATACGAATCTCAATGACGCTACGGTTCATTTTTTGAATGATAAACGCAATCTTTCACGCTCTACTTTGCTCGCGACCGCCGTAGTAAACATACGTGCTGATAGTGGCCGGGTTCATGCATTTAGAATTCTCCTTAATCAGGGCTCGGAATGTTGTTCTGTATCTGAAAGACTGGTAAAATTTCTGAATCCAATGTATCAAAGGATTAATGCTTTAGTTTACGACGTCGGAGGCGAGATGATAGGTTCCGCGAAAAAGTTATCTCAAGTATTACTTTTACCAAAGAAGGATATGATCAAACCGTTCCTTATGTGTTGTTTATTTCCAGTAGTAATAGTCGCTAAGAGTTTAATGCAGCAGCTATGGTTTCAAAAACTGCAGTAGAATGAGCTATTACCGACTGATTTGGAGGACTATTGGTCCAAATATTATAAGAGTCTCACCCAACTTCAGGCAATCCAGATAACGCGATGGACTGGACAAAGCGCTGAAAATCTTGGTTGCGAGCTGCATGTCTCTTCTGACGCTTCGAACACGGCTCATGCTGCAGTCCTATATCTCCGCATTATTCAGAAGGATGGAACTACACAAGTAACTTTATTGACTGCTAAATCAAGAGTGGTTCCTATCCTACTTTTGTATTTTTGTACTTTTGTATTTAATCGAGTGGCTCACATTCATGAGTTTGTTCTAAACGCTAAGTGGAGACATGTTCCCACTACGGACCATTTCGCTGATTGCACTGCCAGGGGTCTACTCCCAGAAGAGTTGAAGGATCATCCCTTATAGTGGCACGGTCCACAGTGGCTGGTCAAAGATTCTGCAAGTTGTCCCGAATCATCAGCTACTCATCATACCATGAAGCAAGCTAAGCAACTCTTCGATTTAGCTGATAGGTCTTCGTCTTGGCCAAAATTGCTAAAAGTGACCGCCTATTGTCGTCGATTTTTCACAGCCTTCATGATTGAGGTTGGTAGATTGCCGAAGTCTGCTTTTCAGAATGACACATTGGCTCTCTCGTCAGACGAGATTCAGCAAGCTTCCTTGTATTTAATCCGTCGAATTCAAAAGGAGACCTTCGAATCTGAGCCGTTCGCACTTCAACACGACAGTAGGATAGAACAGAGCTCGTCTTCAAAAACATTATACCCATTTTTATATGCATCTGGTGTACTGCGTTTGAGAGGACGTTTAGATAATGCCCCAATCAATTACGATGAAAAGCACCCCATTCTCCTACCGCGTCATCGAATAAGTGAGCTTATTGCTCATTATATTCACATCAGATTATTGCATGGCGGTACACAACTTACTTTACGTACGTTATTCCAGAGATTTTGGGTTTTAGGAGCTCCCACACTTGACAAGAAATTGATTCATGTCTGTGTTTCATGTGTACGCCAGCGAACCACTCTATCAACAGCTTACGGGTGGTCTTCCGAATTTTTGGACCACTTCAAGTCGCCCTTTTACGCATACTGAGGTTGACTATGCGGGTCCTTTCAACGTACGCGTATCACCGGGGAGAGAGCAAAAAAGTTATAGGGGTTACATAGCCTTATTCGTCTGTTGTGTGACTCGAGCCATACATTTGGAACTTGTTTCAAATTACTCATGTGAAGCTTTTCTAGCAGCCTACCACCGCTTTTCGAATCGTCGTGGATTAGCAGCTTACATGTACAGTGACAATAGTAACACATTCCAGGGAGCTGAAAGAGAATTGCGTAATTGCCTTTTAAATCTACGTGAAGATTTGAAATGGTAGAATCAACTCGCCACTCAATGAAGTACTTGGCATTTCATTCCGCCTTCTGCACCTCATTTCGGGGGAATGTGGGAGGCTGGAGTAAAAAGCTTCAAGCATCGCTTTCGCCGAATAGTGGATTCTAGAACTCTTACTTTCGAAGAGTTCTACGCTACTCTTACGAGAATTGAGGCAGCTCTTAATTCTCGTCCATTAGGACCGTTATCGGATAATAGCGAAGACTTAACCTATCGTAAACAATCTAATCTTGAAATTGGTGACTTAGTATTGATGCGCAATAATGGTCTCTCTCGAACTAAATGGTCGCTTGGTCGTGTAATTAAATGTTATCCAGATAAAGGTGGCCTAGTCCGCTCTGTTCGTATTAAAACGGTCACTTCAGAATTCGACCGACCGATTGTTAAACTTTGCTTATCACCTCTACTATCTAAAACCTCTGTAGAGTTGTGCGAAAATTTTCACACGACTGGAATAAAATGGAAAGAACTCTAGTAGCATAGTTTCTGATTTACCAGGGCACTTTCTTCTAGTCTATGATGAGAAATTTTCAGTGTATTTCGAATATTTATAATATATATATTTTTTTACTAAGAGAGTTATATTTTACTCGCTTCAAAATTAATTTTCATAACGAGCGATACTTCTAAATTTTAGTAACAATGTAATGTCAAATATAATTGAGACTTATTATCATTATTTCAAGACTATTTGTCATAGCGGGAGGTAGCCTATTCTACAACAAACATTAATTTATTTTATTCTCTTTCGTGATGCAATCGCACGCGTTTTTGTACGCAGTAGCGTCTTATGACCAGTCAGTGTGCGAATTGACGAGCACCGCGCAGGTCATGTTAGGCTTATTTATGGTATCAGCCACAAAACTTTTTAAATTGCCTCTTGCGAATTTTATAAACATTTGTCAACTGAAAAAGTGTGACTCGGCAGAGAATAACAGTAAAATTATCGTTTATATTTATTTGCCGCCAAATTTCCAGTGTTTTTCTTTGCGGTTTTCCTTTTTGAATCCGTGCACATACAGCTGTGGACCAGTGTGTCAAGGGATCGCTGGTTCGAATCTCGACGCATGCACTTTTCATTAATTCTTTTCCAATTGACCTTGACCAAGCATTTAGATGAGTTCACATTCCTTCAATTCGCGCTGTCTCAATTCATCTAAATGTGTCTCAATTAGTTTGAACGAGTCAGAAAACGGGATTCACACGCATTCAAAACATTTTAATCATCCCTAATCCGTATCAATGCTTTTTTTTGTTGCTAGGCATGTTAACATTTAACACTAAAATTTAAAGTTTAAAAAATTTTAAATGGATTTTCCAAAATTTCCTTATTTGATTCAAACCCTGTCCTGGTTTTGTTCTCTTAAAAACTGTGATCGATTCTACTAATCTTCAACGTGGAACTTTTTAATTTATTTCTGCATTTGGTTCCACTGTCATAATTTGCTTTAGCTTTCGAATTATAATACCGATGATGGAGATTCTGTAGCCTTCCTCAGGGAAGCTGGTTACCCAGGCTGGATCCCGGCGAAAGAACGGTGGAACCCCGTTGACAAGAGGAAAGGCGAAACGAAGCAAAAACATGTTCAAAAATTCAGCGATCAGTGACGACGGTAGGGCGAACGTGACAAGGCTGACGACAGGATGTCCCGTCGCCTGTGACTTCAAAACCCTTTAGGGGGTTCCGGCTCATCCCGGCTACGGCTCGGCAACCCTTTCGTGCAGGACCGTGCCAAGTCCTATACGGATGGTAACAATTTTGTTGCCAATGATACGCATAACTAGTCGAATACCGACAATAGAGTTCAGCCAACAGTTGTCATCAGACTGGTTTAGTTTACTGGTACAGAACTGGTATAAATTATTGGGCAAATACCGGAACAGTAGTTTCGCCGACAATTTCTATAAATTTTAAATTTGGGAATTTCTGAAAAACTGTGTAATTCTTCAGGAAGAGGACTGAGAGGGCTTTTACATAACAACAAAATTCTGCCAGCAGTAAACCAGTATAATGCCAACCGTTAGCTGAACACGCACGTCAGCATTTCACCAGTAATGTGTATCAGTACTGCGCCAGTAATAAACCAATATGACGCCAATCGCTGACTGAACTCCTACGTCGGTTATCAGCCAGCACTTGAAGTTGGTATCAGGCCAGTACTACGTCAGTCGTCGGCGAAACTCCCATGCCGGTATATCACCAGTAATTCATATCAATAGTTAGCCAGTATAATTCTAACTGTAAGCTGAACTCTTATGTCGATATTTGAACAGTAATGCGTATCATTCTTGCGCCCGTAGTTAGCCAGTATAATGCCAACGGCTGGCTGAACACTCACGTCAGTATTTCATCAGTAATACGTATCAGTAATGCGCCAATAGTAAATCAGAATCACACCAACCGTTGACAGAAGTTCTGCTTCGGTATTCCGCCAGTAGCGACAGTCAGTACTGGGCCAGTTTCAAACCAGTATGCCGCCAATCGTTGGCGGAACTCTTGTGTCGGTATTCTGCCAGTAGTGACAGTCAGTACTGGGCCAGCTGTTAACCAGTACTATGCCAATGGTTGGAATAGTATCAACAGGCAGTACTGGTATTTCTCCTCCATTATAACTCGCGCGGTACTGCGCCCATCGTAAAATATGGCTAATATCCGCCTTTTCCCCCTAGGTATTTTACAAGTAGTATTTATTATGCATCGCGAATACAAATCGATCAGCTTATAAGAGAAATCATAGAATAACAAAAAGATTCTCATTCATATTAGCTCTGTCCAGCTGTTTCATGTGAACAGGAAGCAAGAGTCACGGCTAAAAATGGTTTCCAGGATGCAATAACGGTGGTGGTGTCACTCTAAAACTGAACCTTATAAAAAAATTTCAATTCAAAATTTTTTTTACTCGTATTTTTTATCAGAATTTTCTAAATTTTTTATTAGTCTCACTAAACTTTATAACATACATCTTTTCGTCAAATTTGATTCATTCGTTTACGAGAAAAATCCCTTTTTCGAATTTTTTTCCCCCTTCATAACTCTCCAAGAAATGAAATTTTAAGGTTGACATTTGCAAGATTTTTTATTCACATAGCTGTCAATATATGGTACCAGCATAAGTTTGATAGCGGCTAGGACAATTTTCACATGCTTATCTACCTAGGCCCTTTCTAAATTACATGAAGACATCCTCAATACATTATGAAGACAACACATGTGATCTCCGTGAAAAGTTAATGTCCAGTGGTTCGACATTTTTCTCCAGCAGAAAACTTGAAGGCTTGAATGATCTAAAATATTATATATATATATATATATATATATATATAGGTGAAAAATAGGCTTTACAACCACCGAAGGGTCCTACTGGAAGCAAATACCATAGAAATCATATCAGCCTCCAGCAGAACCCCGGTAAAACACACCTATGGCCACGTCTCACAATCGTAAGATGGGTGGCCACAGGGTACGATGAAATTATAACGACAGGCCGGCAAAACCCTCGTATGACTCAAGAAGGCGGAGCGAACCAAGGATGTGGTCTGCATCTCTGCATTCATCTCGCAAGTGCCTCGGCATGTTTTTGGCACGCAGGTATGACTTTGAGGTTACGAACCAGTTGTGGCTTCGCACCTCCGAAAGCACCATTCACAAGGACAATAATTTTGACCGAATATTCTAGGTATAATCGCTTCAGCCCACTTTTAAGGTCTTGATATCTCTTCTCTTCTTCCTCCTCCGCAGTTGTGATGCTGTATTCTGCCGGAACTGTGAATTCGATCACGATCATAGCTCGCTTCTCGATGTCTCGGAGAACGATATCTGGTCTCGAGTGTGTGACGGGGACAGCTGTCCGAAAATCGTAGTTCCAAAAAATTTGGCACTGCTCATTCTAGACAATTGACTCTATCGACCCTGGAGCGTTCGGCAGAGCAGGGTCGTGGCCAACAGCATAAGAGTGGCAAAGATGGAAGTAAAGCACTCTTAGGGTCGCATTGCGTCTGTAAAGATATGTCGTTCCCGAGTGAGCGGAACAGCTGGATAGTATGTGCTCGAGGAGCTGAACTCGTGTATGGCAGGCTCTGCACGTTTCATTTGGAATTTATTGACGTAAAATGCGGTTACGGTATACTAAGGTGGAAATGACACCGTCTTGACAGGCGAAAATGAAATCCTCTGTACCTGAATTGAGTCCTGATGATCTGAGGAAAGCAAAAGTTAGCTCCTCTGACAAGTGCTGACCTTCTACATTTCTGTAGAAGTTTCCGTGCATTTTCTAGTCAAGAAGTTGTTGGTGGAAGTATTCAACTGCTCCTTCCTTTACTTGGACTTTCGGAAGGGCGGCATCTAGATGGATTAGTGCATTTTTCTCATTTCTGATGTCAAGATTCAGGCCAAGGATCCCTGCTGCCTGCTCCGCGGCTTTGTGAAGACACTCCTTTTCCACTCATCTTATGTTGCCTGACCATTTGTAGGAAAGAATCTCTTCCATTTGCAAGTTTGTAGGCTGTATCAACAATAATTCGGTTATAAAGACTCTGAATGCTTGGAATTCCGCGTCCACCTTGACGACGTGGCATGTACAATCGCGGAAGAGACGAATTCATATGCAAGCTCTTCTGCATATGCATAATTTTACGTGTGGCAATATCAAGGGCCACCAGCTTGTACTTCGTTCATGGAACTACTCCAAACGAGTAGAGTAGAACCGGGACGGGCAGCATCTTAGTTGCAGATACCTTGTTCAATGCCGTCAGATTGGAAAACCAAATCCATCGAAGGATATTTTTGGATCTCTTCTGGAGAGATTCCTTTACTGATGTTGCGTCTTGAATGCGGCTTTGGGGCACGCCTAGGTACGGATAGCTCTCTCCAATGTTCAGAAGTCTAATAAAATTGGTAGGTGACGCTGATTGTTGTCGCACGATAATTTCCAGATGAGATTGTAAATCTGGTTTTCCAAAGGAGCATCAATCTCTATATGCTCCTCACTATGTGTGGATGAACCTTCAAGTTTTTCAATAGACAGATGATAAGTCTATGAGAGATTGGATCGAAAGCCTTCCGGTAGTCAATCCAGGCCATCGATATGATGCGTTAGTATTCTGCTGCATCTTTGCAGATGCATCTATCGATGAGCGGGTTCTCCCGACATTCTGCTATGCATTTCTTTGAGACACGTTGTTCGTACATCTCTGTCCATACAGGCGTAATTCTCTGATCAATCCTATCATTCAGGATAGCTGTAAGGATATTATGCAGCGTATTTAGACAAGTTGTTGGTCTGTAGTTCGCCGGATTGGACAAGTCACCTTTCTTCGGTAAGTATAGTGCGTCCTAACACCAATCACTGCGGAATAAGCGTCTGCGAATTTAAATATGAGGTGAAGATGCGGGCCAGATGTTGGTGTGTAGAAGTAAACTTCTTTCACCAGGAGTTCTTGATACCAACTGGTCCGTGCATCAGATAGCACCTGTATTTTGTCAACAATGTGCTGCTTGATTGTCAGCAGCTTTGACTTGTTTTGTGTGTGATGTAAGATCCTAAGTTCGTAAGCGAACTTTCGGACCCTTTCCGTAAATGGCCTACCAGATGTGATGTAGTCAATCACACATGGAACACGGGACGCATCCTGTCTTGCCCAGCCAATCTTCGTGCCCAGTTGAGGTTAGCGCTTTTTGGTCTTTTGATCCATCGTCGGCTTTAGCCCTCGTTTTGAATCAGCCGAAGCTCTCGCCGCACCATGAACGGAACAATCAATGGCCCAGACGTCTGACTCCTCTGACATATCCTCACGAAGGAAGCCATCCATTTTAGTCAGTTCTGGGGGCTTAGGAGGAACGTGGATGTACAAAGCCTGATTTCGCATAGATTGTTGCGAGACGTGCTGAACTTCTGTGCCAAGGGTTTCTGCGGAATACGGTTACAAAAGTTAATAAGCAGTCGCGGACATTTGTCGAGGGATGGTTCCGCAGGAAAAACCCCCAAGCTAAGGCGTGAACAACCGTGCCGAAAGCTGAATGGCACGGGTGATGTGTCTCAAATGGTGTCTCTGGGATACCGGGCGACCTCCTAGAGTATCAGCCTTACCCTTGCATGCGGGGCT
>JAUMHM010000072.1:9585027-9612160 GCA_032362435.1 Melikaiella ostensackeni | reverse complement strand
TCCCAGGGGGACCCTGCGGTGGTTGTTTGACCAATTTTTTAATATATATATATATATATATATATATATATATATATGCAAAACATCAGCTTACCTGCCGCGCTAACTACCGGTATGTGGTGTAACTAATCCCTTGCTATATCTGGGACATAATATCTTTGCCTAAAGACAGGACGAAGCGTCTTTCGTCATTCTGTGTTCGACCATTCCTGTGGACGATGGCTCGTACCATAAAAAGTGTACCATTGCGTCAAGATTTAGCCCAATATTAACATTGGGGTAAAATTTGGAGCCATAAGGCGTAATTTGTACTCTGTAAGTTGAAATTGCTGAAAGGGGCTTAATTTTGTACTCGAACATCCTACGAATCTCTGATGCAACGTGCAACGTTTGTCCATGAATTTCGCCTTCATTAAAGATGACATTGATTGCTTTCCGAGTGTCCACATTTGTGGTTATAATTTAGTGATTTTAATCGCGGTAAATTATTTGTTAGCTGGGAGTGTAGTCTCATTGGTCCTGGCGATGGGTCGTGGGAAAGATACGATAGTCACAACTTTCCACCATAGCGTCGACCTTGCATATGAGCTTTAATGTTAAAAAGGAAGGCCATGATGGATGACAATATACTTGATATGCTCTGTTCCGGAAAAATTTGTTAGTGTCTTACTCTTCGGGACAGTCGAATATCAAAGTGATTAAATTATTAAGCGATTCGTACTTTCGATATGATTTGTAATTAGATAATATAAGTCGTAATTCTTGAAAATGATTAGCAATTCATTATGATCATTGTGTTGATTAGATGATTTGTAATGTTCAGCGTAATTTATAATTGGATTAAAGAATTTCTACTGACTCTACGGGGCGTGAGATTAACATAATGGCGACTTTAATGGAAAGCTGTATGCTCAGGGGGGCCTTATGTTAGTTCATTGTTATTCTATACCGACTTCGTTATTCAGCCACCATGTCTATTTCATTGATATTTGAGCTTTGTATTATGGGCTTTGATGAAATCGAGCGGCTGGGTGCAAGAACAACCTACTTGTATGTTGGCCCAATGTTGTACGGTCGTAAGTCTAATTACGTGACAAGATGCTGAAATTTGATATTGCGTTTTAAAAGTTGCTGAAGGCACAAGAGTGCCAGGAAGATAGTCATAAAGTTTGCGATTCAATTCGAGGTTATTTTTTCTGAATTTACGCTTTTACAACGGTAATGTTTATAATTTATTATTTCATTCATATAAGACAAAGAAATTCTAGTCTTCTAATTTTATGAGTATTAAAAATCGGCAATGTGTTTAAAGCCAGCACTTGGCTCTGTACTTCTATTATAGGTATTAGGTGCTCAAATTAATATTGTACAAAGAAAATGAATTTGATGCTTTCTAGAGATCTTTCGTATTTGACAACACCATGTTTTAAACATTTTTCTCATAATTATTCTGATTATTCAATAATTAAACTTCAATAAATACCTATCCAAAAACATGGGGTTAGCAATAAAAAAAATAAAAGTGAATATGAGCATCAAAGCGATGGGTACTTCAAAATAACTTGTTTTGCATTCCCTAAATTTATGAATATCTTCTAAATACGTCAAGCTGTCTTCATTCATCTTCAGATTTGTTCAAGTATGCTCATGCTACTTCCATTGTTATTGATCTGATTCTTGTGACTGAAATCTAAACGCATTTCAAATTTCCAGCCATAACGTTTTGGAAATATATTTCAAAGATATTTGAAAATAATGTCTGTATTAATATTATTGTTATTTCAGATGAGAATGAAAATAATCGTGAGGCTCACATTGTTTGTACATGTTTTATCATAGGCATTTCGAAAATTTTAAGACCAATTTCCTCATTTATTCTTTAGAAATCATATTCATTTACCTAACCATATCACCTTTTTTTTATAAATAGGTATAACTCTTCCGAAACTTATTGAATGATCAAAAATTCTCTGCACTCTTTTTACATTAATCATATTTACATGTAAACTTAACAGATGTTTCGAAAATAGAAGTTACATGATCATTTTTGTTTCAATTCAACATTTATCCTCGACTTATGATTTTGACCAGACGTATCAATTAAAAATCAGTTTTACTGAAATGAAAAAAACGTATTCTTATTTATTGAATATCAGGAGATCTCTTCAGCTCCTTTTCGAAATTGTCTTCGCCGCCCGACTCTTCGGAAGCTTCTGTGGTGTTGAACGATGCAAAATATGATGTAAGGAATTGCTTTCCTTTTTCGGTCAGGTAACTCATGAAAGACATTAACGTCTCTGATTTTTAATTTGGCAACTGCAACAGATGGTGGTCTTCGTTTGGATGTTTTTGAGAGAGTCAACATTCGATTGCATCGAAAGAGACGTGAAGTCTTGCATATTATAATCTTCGAAGACTTTGACTTTCTCATCCGGTGGATAGGCGGTCGCGGATGCCTTGCTGATTAAAAACTCTCTAGGATTCCTTATTTTTCCTTTTAGAGTGAGATCATCATCTTGAATGATGTCCCTTGACCCATCGACGATTTTAAATGGTGGATCACGGCTTTTTGAAATCAACCGCACGTACTCCAAGGCAGTCTTCATCATTTCTGCCCTTTTTTAGTTTGATAGCATATTGCGAAATTTCTATTGCACTGGTAGGAAGAATGTCCCCGAACTGGGTAAATGTGCATGATTTCAACGTTTAACGTTAAGGTCAGCAAGAGCAGGAAGCTGAAGATGATATAGTTTTTATGTTGAGCAGGCGTGGCGTCAGAAAATGAAATTATTTTCTTGTGACTTTGGGGCTTGAATTCTTGCTTTATTACGTGATAGAGAAAGCTGCATACTGTATTGGCACCTCCTTCGAAAAGTCCTTTCAGAAAGTAAACCATATAACTATTCTTGTTAGAATGAACGTGAATGTTGAAGATATAAAACCAGAGCAACCTGTAGAAAAACTGTGAATTTACTGGAACTTTTGGTAAAGGAAGATTTTGTCCGTAGTCAAATTCTAGACACAAATTTTCCTCTCTGTTTTCCAGTAAACCATGCTTCAATTCCGAATGATTTTTGGCTGCTGACTTGTGTCTTTTCACTTTTTCGCCTTCGTCTTCCTTCATTCGACTTTCGTAGCAAGTGTTACAGACATCAGATTTTGGCAATTTAAACGTAAAAGGAATATTTTTGTTGAAATACTGACGGTATGTACTTTCATTTGATGGTTGGTTTTCTTTGTCGCCGGTTAATTGAACATAATATTGACAAAACATCTCATATAATTTGCCTAACTTGAATTCTGGATTGGAAAAATAGTTTAAAGTCGTATTCTCTCGCCGGTCTTGCGATTCTCGATGAGGAATAGAAACGCAGTGTTCTGTGATGAGTCGTTTCATTTCTGGCGTTAATTCAACTCCCCGATGATCGTGCTTTCCTCTAAGATCTTCGAAATTTCCTGCGACTATTTTTTCCCTCACAATCCTTAATCTGCCATCGCTTATGCCTAATACGTGACACAGCCAGGTATTGCAGACTAGTACTTCATTACCGTCTGCATCAGTCGTAACAAGTTCTTGAGTGTTTACCTGGTTTTGATTTCTAGATGATGGAGCCCTCCACCGTATCATAGATAATAGCATCAAATTTTGTTTTTTGTAATTTCGTAAGCTTCAGAATGTTTTGTGCAGTGCTTCCTAATCTTCAACAGTTACCTTTTTGTAGTTCTCTTGACTCTTGCAGCAAAATGTGAGAGGAGGAAACTCCTTAGATTCCACTTGCTTCCCAGAAGTTGAAACAAAACTTTGTCCCTGCATAAATGTAATAATAATATTTTAAGAATCCATCTTTCAAAACTGAGCTACATATATATTTTTTTATCTGTGCACTTACTTCTTTTCAAAGTATAAGCTGGTTTCAATCGTGAAATTTATAATAACACTTAACACTTCGTATTATTTATTTAAGACGAGATATACGTAATACGTAAAAAACACAGCACGCGGAACAAAGCCACCAACCACGCTGAGCCAAACATGTAAGTCATGATACTCAAAATGGACGCCCTGGGATATTTGAACATAAAGGGCTCAGTGGTCACGTGACCCTAGAATATGCGCGCGCATGCATATTTCATAATATTCAGATGTTACGAATTAATTTCTGGAGATTATAAGAATGTAACATCTATAGATTATATTTGGCAATATCTTCATATATTAGAAAAAGATTATAGATCGTACGCGATAATATACTTTTTTATGGAGTATTATCCTCTAGGTTTAATATCTAGTTTGTATAATCCATTTTCCTCAGTGTTCATTCATAGTATTATTGAGAAGAGAACTACAAATGGTTGCAGTTATTTGTTTTGGTATCCGGCTTGACCTTCACATCATCCGTTGCAACACGTCCGTAGCCGAAGAGGCACATGCATGGGGCAGCGTCAGGATTGCCGCTTGCAACTTTAAACATTCATGATTTTTGAACCATTAATTCGACTGAGCCAAAACTTCCCAGAAAAAATTGTTGAACCTTAATCAACAACTTTCTCACTGGAAGTTTTTCGTTGCTTGAAATTCACTCGATAAAAGAAGCGCTTGAAGGTTGAAAGTGAGTTGAAGTGTAAGAAGATCAAAATTTGTTGTTTTTGAAAAATCTTCTTCTTACCAGTTACTTCAAAAACTACCAAATCTACAAATTTTTGCGGAAGGAGTAGAAGATGCGCCTTGAAATTATCTACAAGTATGAGTCATTTGAATTAAAATTCAAATGATTTTTAAAGTTGACGTTCAGGAAAACACTTCTCAAACTGAATCTACGCGTGTCCCTTTTTGATCGGGAGAGGTTCAATGAGATTAGCATTTTGATCTTTTTCTGATCATTTTGTAGAAAAATATCCATTAAAACGAAGCTTTTGCACAATTGTTAAAATTACTACTATCCTCCAAAATTATTCAGCCTTTTTCAAGTTTATCGGAGTTTATTGTGATTGTAATCGTTTCAGAAGATGTTTAGGCTATTTTTAGGCCGCGTTCAACTCGTCGCAAAATCTAAAAACATGCATAACCAAATCTGTGGGTTTTTATAGTAAATATAATTTTTTACTAAAACAGTAAAAAAATGTTGAGTCGAAAAAATTGAAACATTTGAACATTAAAAAGTGCCAAGAACAAATTTTGAAACCTAGAAGTGATACGATCTCAAGCTTCAGCTTTTAAAGAGGAACAATTTAATTTGAAATCGATTACTGCTAAAAAAATTCAAATTTTGAGCGCATCAAATTCAAACACTAGAAATTGCATACAATGTGATTAAATAATAATTGAAAAATTAAATTTTTGAAAGCAGCACAATTTTACTAACATATACACACATTAATTACCAGTTAAGGAATCAGTCAATATTTTCACTAACTAGTGATTTTTTCAAGTATTCCAATATACGCCATTCAAATCACGTAAAAATTGACTGCTTTACATTAGGTAAAAACTTGGTAAAATCCTAAATGCATTAACATAAATAAATTACACTTATTTTATTAAATACATTTATTTCCAAGGAAATAATTCCAGTCTTTTGATTTACGCCATTAAATTTAATTAAATAATTGTTTCGTCTTCGTAGAGAGACATAAAACTCAAAATTTTCTCATAAAGCAACGTATTAGCATCTTTCGCCCAAAGGAAGTCCAAATGGTTAAATTCGTTCAGAGGAACTCGGATTTTAGCGACCGGATTTCCCAGTTTATTATACAGGTTTTCCACATCCTGAAATTTTTTTTCGCACATTATCAGTTTTTCAAGTTTAATAATTACGTGATATGTCGAAAAAATTTACATTTAAAATTTGCAGCATTTTTTCAATAAAATGTCCTTTATTTTAGATTTAAAGAATAATAATTTTTTCAAATTGAAATAAGACTTAATATAATATATGAAAATACCTTTATATGAGCGAGCCAGTCATTGACACTGTAATGTAAAATCACAGGTGTTGTAATTAGACTCAAGTCGTAATCAGGGGGTGATAATCTTCCATACTTCTTCAAATTGCCAATTAAACCGTAGTCATATTGCCTAAAATGATCTGTAAAAATAGTCAGTATCTTGAAAGATTACAATAATTCGTAATTATTATACAACTAGTAAAAAAAGCGCGCTACGCGCGCTGATAACGTGTTTCTTATTTTAATTGCTTAATTATCAAATTAAAATATATGCTTAGATTAAAAGTAAGTATAAAATATAATTAATAATAATCTTGAGTGAAAATGAATATTGAATTAGCTATATCGGCCCTCATACAATTTTAGTTTTAATTTTAAGTGTCAACTTGTTTAATTTTGGTTGTTTATAGCGTAAAATCGTGACATTTTGAACATCTTTTCGAAATAGGTCTATATTGGAGATTTGAAATTGAAGATTCATTCATTTGGAATGATTCCATTTCAAAATGATGTAATTTTGAAAGTTCTTTTGGAATATGTAGTTCAATTTCAAAGACATAGAATGGAAAATTCTTCAACTTTAAATTTTTGCGATTGAAGTCTCTTCAATATTTAATGTGTAAAATGGAAAATGATGCAATTTTGAATGTTTTTTTTGAATAGTTCCATTGTGAAGATTTAAAATTTTAAGTGATTCAATTTTGAATACATAAAATTGCAACTTAAACAATTTTATAGATTTTGAATTGGAAGTTCTTCAATTTTCGAGATTTGCTATTGTAGGTTCATCAAATAGGAATGATTACAGTTTGCACTGATGTAATTTCGAAAGTTTTTTCTGGAAAATGAAGTTCAATTTTGAAGATTAAAAATTAAAAAATATTCAATTTTGAAGACTTGAAATTGGAAACTTATTCAATTCTGAAAATTTAAAATTGAAATTCATGCAATTTTATAGATTTGCATTCAAAAATTCTTTAACTTTGGTGATTCACAATTGAAGATTCATTAATTTAGAATGTTTACAATTTGAAATGATGTGGTTTTGAATTATTTCTTGGGACATTTCAATTTTCAAGTTTTAAAATTGAAATTTTTTAACTTTTATAGACTTCCATTAGAAGATTCTTCAATTTTTAAGATTTACAATTGAAGATTCATCAATTTGGAATGCTCACAGTTTAAAATGATTTAATTTTGAATTCTTTTTTTGTAATGGTTGAATTTAGGATATGTAATATAGAAAATAATTCAATTTGCAAAATAAAAAATTGAAACTTATACAATTTTGTAGACTTGTAATTGAAAATTCTCCAATTCTTAATACTTAGAATTCAAGACCCATCAATTAAAAATAATAACAGCTTAAAATGATGTAATTTTGAAAGTTTTTTAGAATATGTAGTTCAATTTGGAAGATTTGAAATTGAAGATCACTCAATTTTGAAAATTTAAAATTGAAAATTACACAATTTTGAAAGTCCAAAATTGAAATTGATGCAATTTAAATTTTTTTAATTTTTGAAGACTTGCAATCAAAGATTTATTAATTTGGAAGGTTTACTATATAGTTTAAAATGGTATAATTCTTAATTCTTTTTTTGGAAAAGTTCAATTTTGAAGATTGCAAATTGAAATCTATTCAATTTTGAAGTTTTGTTGAATTGAAAATCATTCAATTCTGAAAATTCAAAATTGAAATTCATTTAATTTTATAGATTTGCAGCTGAAAATTCTTCAACTTTTAAGATTCACAATTGAAGATTCATTGATTTGGAATGTTGACAGTTGTTTTTATGATGTAATTTTGAATGCTTTCCCTGGAATAGTTCAATTTTGAAGATTTTAAATTGGAAAATATCGGATTTTAGAGACTTAAAATTAAAAACTTATTCAATTTTGAAAATTTGAAATAGAAATTTATGCAATTTTATAGATTTACAATTAAAAATTCTTTAATTTTGATGATTCACGATTGAAGATTTGAATTGAAATTTATTAAATTTTATAAACATTCAATAGCAGATTCTTTAATTTTCAAGATTTACAATTGAAGCCTTATTAATTTGGAATGCTTACAGTTTGAAATGATGTCATTTTGAATTATTTTTTTTCAATAGTTGAATTTTGGAGATGCGAAATAATAAATCATTCAATTTCCAATACGAAAAATTGAAACTTATACAATTTTATAGACTTGGGATTAGAAATTATTCGATTTTTGATATTTACAAATCAAGATTCATTAATTGAGAATGACTACAGTTCAAAATGATGTAATTTTGAAAATTTTTTGGAATATGTAGCTCAATTTTGAATATTTAAAATTAAAGATTACTCAATTTTGAAAATTTAAAATTGAAAATTACTTAATTTTAAAGACTTAAAATTCAAATCGATGCAATTTTATTAACAGGCAATTGCCAATCTTTCAATTTTGAAGACTCACAATTAAAGATTTAATAATTTAAAATGTTGGCAGTTTAAAATGATGTAATTTTGAATTTTCTTTTTTGAACATTTCAATTTTGAAGATTCAAATTGAAATTTATTAGATTTTATGAATTTTCAATAGAAAATTCTTCAATTTTCAAGATTTACAATTGAAACTTCATAAATTTGGAATGCTTACAGTCTAAAATGATGTAATTTTGAATTTTCTTTCCAATCGTTGCATTTTGAAGATGCGAAATAATAGATCATTTGATTTCCAATATGAAAAATTGAAACTTATACAATTTTATAGACTCGCAATTGAAAATTCTTCAATTTTTAATATATACAAATCAAGATTCATTAATTTGGAATGACTACAGTTTGAAATGATATAATTTCAAAAGTTTTTTGGAATATGTAGCTCAATTTTGAACATTTAGAAATAAAGATTACTCAATTTTGGAAATTCGAAATTGAAAATTACTTAATTTTGGAAATTTAGAATTGAAATCGATGCAATTTCATTAATAGGCGATTGACAATTTCGCAATTTTGAAGACTCACAATTACAGATTTATTAATTTAAAATGTTGGCAGTTTAAAATGATGTAATTTTGAATTCTTTTTTTGAGATACTTTAATTATTGAAGATTGAAAATTGGAAACTATTCAATCTTGAAGTTTCAGCAAATTGAAAATTATTCAATTTATTTAATTTATTTGTTCATTGTTCAATTTTGAAGATGTGAAATGGAAAAATATTGAATTTTGAAGAATTAAAATTGAAAAATATTCTGTAGACTGTCATATTGGCATAATAGAAAACGCCGTGAGACATAAAACACGCGAAAAGCAAACAAAAACATAGGAGCTTCAATGCGGACAAAGTGAATGAATGAATTTGAAGATTATTATCAATTATGATATGAAACTATAAAAATAAATATACTTTTTTTCATAAGTTGAGAATAGTGAAGAGTTTGTTTCACAGAGGCACCTGCTGGAGTGTGACCCAACATTGTTGGAAGCAAAGTCTGAAAAAAAATTCACAAATAGAAAAAAAATTGTTAATGCTTTCTTTTTATTATTCCAATTTTTTTACGAATTTACCATATTCATTTGGTTTGGATTGAACCCACTAATCATAAAGAGAAGATTACTGCACAGAGGCTGAATAATAGAATTCTCGCTACACAGTTTGGATGTAAATTTGTCATAAAATTCTTTCGTCAGGCGCAGCTCATACATACCGAAGAATTTTGTTACAAGCTAGAAACAAAGACCAGTCATCAGTATTATGAATTTGTTTATAATAAAAATAAAAAATAAGAAAATCTTCTGATAATAGAATTACCGAAAGTTGATCATCGATCATCGAAAGAAATCTAAGAGGTGGACTTGTCATGTGTTTGCAATAAGCCACAGGAGCTAAAGCATGCATGGAAATAATTTTATTATTATATTCAGGCAATTCAGAAGCCATTACGAAAAAACTTGTAGTGCCTTGACTGTGACCAATATAAAAAATCTTTTTATTTCCAGTCTTCTCTAAAATGAAGTCAATCAATGCTGGTAGATCTCTTGAGCCAATTTCGTGCCAGCTTCAAAAAAAAAGTTATGTATAATTATTTGAATTATTATATATTGTTACAGTCTACTTCAAATTACAATGTATAAACGCAGAATTTTTAAAAAATTTATGACGAGAATCTACAAGCTGCAATAAATGAGGAAGAAGCCGCTATAAATGCATAAGTCCACTTTTTGTTTTCCCAGAAAAATAGGCAGAATTAGCACCTCAGAAACAACTTTTTGACATTTTGGAAAGTAAGTGTGCTCATAGACATTGTAATTATTCTCGAACACACTCACGTTTTTGAAATTTCACAAAGTTGTTTCTGAGATGAAAAATTTGCCTGAACTTCTAGAAAATGGCCGCTTGCTCCTCAGATTGTTTGAGAGTTAGGCAGCTTTATTGGTTTCTGTTGTAGGCCAGCGGTCTGACTAAGAATCCCTAGAAATCGACGATTTTCAGCACGTGAGCCTTCACTCAAGTTTCTTACGAAAGTTGAAGAATGGTTGATTTGTTGATGGTTGATTGAAATTGTCACTTTTATGTTGTTTTCAAAACGAGCTTGCTCACCCTAAGTGACTCATGCCCACTAACGCCACTTCCATTTTTCGCAAAACCATCTTTGAAAGGGCTGGGAAAATTCCGTAGCCGACACGATCTTGACACGTGATCATGCTTGGCTATAGTCAATCTCTCTCAGATACACGCGTGCGTCTTTTTATCCCTGGTTAACTCCTTATCTCTCTCTTTACCTCCTTACGTTCTCCGTCGGACTCATGGGCAACGTGAAAAACTCGTCGGGGATCTCAACCGGCGGAAGCGCTTTCTAAAACTCCAAACAAGTTTCAGAGAGCGTTTGAAATAATGTCACAATTGAGCGCCCTGATTCCAGAACGGGACATAACTTGGTAAAGTTGAGGGGAGGTTGGCCCCTAACAACTAAAAATCGAAATTTGGAAATTTGGTTTTTCAGGAATGCATTCTTGTAGAAAATTAGATAGCGCATCTTTTTTTCTCTAGCGAAAAACTTGTATCTATTATAGTTTTCGAGATACCGATGATAATGATGCTTTTCTCGGAAGTCGATTTGTAATTAATTTTTGGTCTCTCGCTCGTCGTCACATCTACAGTTTTTGGAATTTTTCAATGAAATTTGGAGACAATATTCTCCAAAGTATCCTTAGAATGATGATTGATTGATTGATTGATTGATTCAAAAAACTGAGTAGGTAAATAATTGCGAGTGTGAAACTTGGAGCGCGCGACTCGTAACAATCCATGTCTATTAGACGGACGGAACCACTTGAAGTACAGCTAGCGAAGGAATAAAAATATAAACAAAGGAATATCTGGAGTTATATTAGATGACCTTCATATCTCGTTGTAACTCTTCTAGCATCATAACAGTTGCAGTTTCTGTAAAATTAAATAGATCATTGTGCTTTTTGATACTACACTATTCACATCGTTCCGCAAGTTAAATAATATTTCGTGAAATTCGTAGTGGAAGGAATTCTCTTTTTTTTCAAAATGGAAAAAGAATCACAGGACACTCTTCGTGCTAGGAAATGAACTAGATTTGAAGATAACTGGTCGAAAAATGTTAGGGAAGAATGCAGAAATAACCTAAGTGCATTGTGTGAATAATTCTTTCTTAGTTTTACTAATTGAAAAAAAATTGAATAAATTAAATAAGTTCTATAGAATTATTCTTGTAGAATGCATTTGATATAATCCTCACATGAATTGTATGGAAATCCTATAAAATTTTTTTAGAATTCATGGGTAGTAAAATGGACATGGATTCTAGTTCAAATTATATAGAAATTGGAGCTGTGATTTGATAAATGTAATTTCATTTATATAACTTTTTCATGTGAGTATTGGTGAGTTATAAAAGTATTCAAACTCTATTGAATATATCAATTCGATATTCTTCATATTATTCTGAACTTTCGCATTATCCACCTGCGTACCTACATTTGAGTCCGCTTGTACGCCTGTCGCCTACAAGAGTTCAGTTTGCGCGCTCCAAGCTTTGCATTCGCAGTTTTTTACCTATTCATTTTTTTTGAAAAAGGGTTTTCACATAAAACTTTCCTATAGCTTTCCGAACAACTTCTCCACAGGAACTTTTTATTTGCCCAAACTTCGCTCGATAAACGAAGCGATCGAAGATTTTGAGGATTTAAATTCCCAGCGGCCTAGAAAACAATTTTTGATTTTGTTATAAATAATCATATGAACTTTTCACTCATATCATCATTCTAGAAATACTTTGGAGAGTATTGTCTCCAAATTTCATCAAAAAATTCCGAAAACTGTAGATGTGACAACGAGCGAGAGACCAAAAATTAATAACAAATCGACTTAAAAAAAAATTCATTATCATTGTTATCTTGGAAAATATAATAGATACAACTTTTCCGCTAGAGGAAAAAAATGCGCTATCTAATTTTCTGTAAGAATGCATTCTTCAAAAATCAAATTTTCAAATTCCGATTTTTAGTTACCAGGGGCCAACCTCCCCTCAACTTTACCGAATTATGTTCCGTTCTGAAATCGGGGCGCTCAATTTAAAAAATACGAAGAATAAACAAGTGGGCGGAGAAAGGATCATTATTCTTTTAGAATCATATGCAAAAATTTTGAGTTGTTACAATTACGGAATTTCTTATTTTCAAACTAGAACGGCTCTCCCATAAAAAAATAATTAATACCTACTCTATAATACTTTCATCCTCAGTAATTGATTCAAATAATGGGATATTTTTATATATTTTCTAAACAATCCTCAATAACTACAATGACGGTTTAGATTATTTCGTCTTCTTCAGGGGAATCCCGGGTGATTAACAAATGGTCGGAATTTATTGTCATGATTAAATTCAAGATATAATTATTTTGATTCCATTTGTTTTTAGTAAATTGAAGATTCCGTACATTTGTTGTATAATATTAACTTGGGATAATTAGTCATAAGTGAAATTAGTAATCATCGTTCAGTTAGTATAGCTCTTAATTTAAATAGAGTATATCTACGTCCTTCTTTTCCTTTTATTTTTAATAATTATTAGTTAGGAGATGATTGTCAATTTATAAGTATCAATTTTATCTAGAAATTAAAATGATTTTAGATTTAATATAGACTCGAGCGTTTGACGCACGGAAGATGGTGAGTGGAAGTGGGTGACTTTCCCAATGCACATCCTAGCTCTCAGTTTCTGAGAGCCGGCCAATCAGCGGGCCAGGAGGCCCATTCTCCTTCTCTGCCAACAGAACTCGAACCAAAAGCCGCCTGCGAGCGGCGAGTAGACGCTGCGGAGCGTCAATCATTTGACGGAGTCGTTGGAGGTAGCTGCATCCGCTCTGCCTTCTCCATCGAACAAATAAGTATCCTCCACATGTTAAAACAAGTATGAGCTTTCTTCCCTTTTGTTTTCGCGAGAGTGGCAGGTCCGTTTTTCTTCGTCATCCTTCCACTCTCGGCTCTCAGCTCAAGTGTTTAATTAAGTGTCCCTTTCTCCTGTGCGCTACGTGCTTCCTTCTGAATATTTTCTTTTTTTTTACATTTTCCTTCTTCCAATCCGGTAAAAATTGTGTCTCAGTGAACGCGGCGTATCCCTGTTTACATTTCTTTAGACGATTCGGTGGCCGGCTTTCATTAGGCGTCAGCCCTCAGTCCCGGGAGTAACAACTCACTTCAGTTACATTGGACGATTCGGTGGCCGGCCTTGATGAAGCGTCAGCCCTACGTCCCTGGAAATTTTGACTCCAGTTTTTAACGTCCTGGTGGCCGGCCTCTATTGAGTGTCGGCCCTACGTTTCGAGTTCTCCTCGACTCCAGAAAGCAAATTCGGGAGTCTTCATCCCCATTGACGCTTCAGTTACCCTTATTCTATGGCGAGCCGCGCCACACATTTCCCTCAGTTAACATTTTTCGCTGCGCTCTTCGTGAGGTTCAGGGAGAGTTGTCAGTCACCTCTATTGCCTGCGAACTCCCGAAATCGTCTCTAAGGGTGAAAGTGTGAATACTGACCTCGTGGTGTTACCTGCGGAACTCCTCATCCTTCCTCCACAGAAACTTCCCTCACACGCGAGGCTGTTTCGGTTGCAGGGCCCACCACTTCGAGCTCCTGCTGCACTCCAGCCATCTGCACCATGGGTCTATCGACATCCACAGCGTACGACTACTTCGCACCCTCTAACCCAGAAGGACCTCTCCCGCCGACTCCGGGGAAATGGTACCGCCTTCTCGTCCCCGAACCAATTGACCCTTCCGTCCACGCGATCCCGGTACAAAAAAGGCTCATCGTCTAGAGCCCTCACCAACTCTCGCCTTTCGTGTTGGTGTACTCGTCCGGGAGTGTAGAAACTCCGTGAGTGGCTCGGTGGATCACCGTTGTTGTATCCATCGTACCGACGATCGCGGCACACCTTTTACACAGACAAGGAAGGCGATTGTCCCCTCCGCTTTTCCTTTCTCCTCTGACCCCTTTATTCTCTTTTTCTCCCCTTTCCCTCCATCATCGACCTCTTCTTGCCCATACATGGTCTTCAAGCCTGGCGGCGGCTTACTCAACACCAGGATGCCAGACGAATCCACCTGACTCCGCCGACTTGCTGATGGAACTCACCCGTGTTCATGTCCCAGCTTGACGCTGTTATTCAAAACAGAAACAAGGCATCAGCACGCCAAAAGCCGGCCACCGACTTCTTCGTTCATACCTCCCCTATCCGGGATACCAAGTAAACCCCGCATTTCGCAGTCCTCTCATCGTCCCCTTTTACCCCACTTCACTAGCCTCTCACTCCCACTATTTTATGATAAGCCATCCCCTCTGTGGTACATATCACTATTGAATTAGAAGTATCATCAAACTATTATAAATAATAGAAGAAAGATTTAAAAAAAAATTTTTTTAGTAACTGCTTCCAACAAAAATGATCAGGTTTACCTAAAGGACCAAAAATCTTTTTCGTTAATGGAGGTGTTAAGATGCTTCCGACAATAAGTGTTTCCCCTAACATTTCCTAGCCAAACATCGTATCCAGCATCCGCTAAAATGTATCCTACACAAAAAAATATGTTTAAATTTATTTTCATAATTGTTTTTAAAGAAATTAAATTTCAATACTTATGTTAGATATGAAACATTTTTTAAACTTGGATATTTTATAATTGTTGAAAAAATTATTTCACATTTGGTAAATGCAAATGCTTTTGAACATACCAAGGGCTTTTCCTGGACCCAAGATAATCCAATCAGCTGAACTCATAAAAATCCCATGCATAAGAAGGACAGCTCGTTTTCCATCAGGATTTGCATTTTTTTTGGGTCCAGTTATTCTGTGCATTTCCAAAATGTATTTGTCATAGGTAGCCACTGTATGTGTTTCTGGATTGTAGCCATACTTATCAATCAGTTCAGCCTAAACAATATTTAGAATCGATCTTTAAATAAAAATTATGCTTAACATTGAAGATATTTATTTTGTACTCGATACTTTCTGTATTATTTCTATGATCTTATAATTTGTATTTAAGGAATTTCACCGAACTTTAAAAGTTTTGATGGGATTTTAAGGTATCTCAAGCGATTTTTAACATTTTCTGATATAAATCATGAATTTCAAAGATTTCACGAGATTTTGAAGATTCTATGGACTTTTATAGAGATTTCAAGTAATTTAAAATGATTTTAAGTACGAGAGAATTTCACCAGATACTAAAAATTTCATGTAATTTTTAAATATGTTAAGGACTTCAAGATAATTTTAAGGATTTCATAGAATTTTATGGAATTTTACGCCACTCTAGAAAATTTCGAGTAATTTGAAGGGATTAGAAATTTTGATAAGGTATTTCACGATATTTCAAAATATTTTAGGGAATTTCAAGGACTTCAGGGAATTTTCAAGGAATTAAAAAGAAAAAAAAATTAACAGCATTTGAAGGATTTGACGGAATTTTAAGGACTTTCAAGGGATAAAAAAATCAAAGTAGTTCGTGGATTTCTAAGATTTTGTGAGATTCTGAAGATTTTATGGATTTCTAGAGGCATTTCACGTAATTCAAAATGATTTCAAGAAATTTCAAGAAGTTTCAAGGAGTTTCACTATATTTTAGAATATTTTATGGAATTCCAAGGATTTGAAGGAAATTTTGAGGGATTGAAAAATATTTTCAATGAAAATTTGATTACTTCTAAATATTTGACGGGAGTTGATAGATTTCGAAATAATTGAAAATGAGATTTCTTCATTTCATTTTAGGAGTTTCAAATTTTAAAAGAACTTTCAAGAGATAGTAAAAAATTTCATGTATTTCAAGGAATTTGGAGAAATTTTAGGGAATTTCACGAGATTTTGAACATTACAAAGGATTTCGAAAATATTTCTATAGATGTCAAGGATTTCGATGAATTTCAAGGGTTTTCGTGGGATATTAAGGAAATTCACAGGATTTCAAGAAATTTCAGGGATTTCATGTGACTTTTGAGGTTTCTAAAAGAAATCAAAGGTTTCTGAGATTCCAAGAGAATACCAGGAATTTCACGTAATTTAAAAATATTTTGAGTAATGTCAAAGATTTCGAGGAATTCCAAGTGATTTTCAAATATGTCAAGTTTCAAGGGATTTCAAAAGCTTCCGGAAATCCTGAAGAATTTGATAAAATTAAGAAGATTTCATGTGATTTCAAAGGATTTGGTGAGATTTTTGAGAAATTAAAGGTACTTTATAAAAATTTGAGCCTTTTCAAAAAGTTTTAATTCATTTAAGGAGTCCTGCATTATTGAATCATATTTTGCTTATATATATATATTAAAAACTAATTTTAAAATATTATAAGAAATGTCACAGATTTTAAGGAATTTCAAGAGATTTTTCAAAATGTCGAGAAATTTCACGGAATTTGAAAAGTTTCAGGAAATTCTTAAGATCTTAAGAGAATTCTCGATATTTCATGCGACTTGAAGGGATTTCGTAAGATTTTAAAGAAAGTTAAGGCATTTCATGAAAATTTAAGGCATTTAAAAAAATTTCAAGACATTTGAAGAGTCTAGCATCATTAAATAATATTGTATACATAATTCACGACTAATTTTAAAATCGCAAAATGGTTAACAAAATTTTAAGAGATTTCAAAATGTATCGAGTGATTTAAAGAATTTAAGAAGGATTTTTAAAAAATATGAAACAATTTCAGAGGATTTCAAAAGTTTCAGGAAATTCTGATGATTTAAAAACAATTCAAACTGTGAACCCCAGATATCAAGAAAGATTAACACTTCGTGCAAAATAAAAAAAAACAAACTATTATATGTTCTGTAATATTATTAATGATTGAGTAATATTAATGTCATAATAATATCTTATATTCTTGTTACTCACACATATCGACTTCTAAATCATTCTAGGGTTCATGTCCGTGCTTAAAATAATAATTTTTTCAATTAGCACGAACACGAACCCTAGAATTTCCCAGAAGTCGGTTATATGTCGGTAGCAGGAATCTCGAAATAAAGTAGGCTTAAGTATATTTTAAATTCCTAAAAACTTACAGTTGTGAGTTTAGCATCATCACTGGGTTCTTTTAAAAATTTCACAATATCTTTTGCATCCACTTTATCCAGAAAATCCAAATATTCTACTTCCGGAATCACTGTTGCGCTCGTCAATAAAATAAACAAGAAAATAGCACTTGTGCAAACTTGTTTGTTGAAACTCAACATCGTGAAATCGATAAATTTCGAACTGACTTCCTCCTGGTATTTCCGATCAATTTATACTCGGGAATCTTTGTTTTCCAATGTTGCATGTTTGACGACTATATGTGGAAATACTGAAAAAACTTCTATGAATCTCTGTGTAATCTTTACCTAATCTTCACAATAATCTGAACTGATAAAAGGAATTCTCCCTGATTCTTGAAATGCAATCAATCCGAGTCAAATTTTTACCCCCCCCCCCCAAAGGAATCTACTTTAATTGCATATTCAACAGTTAAGAAATAATGACAGGTTTAAGTATTATTGACTTGCAGAGATTCATCATAATCATTGAGATTATTATTGGCAAAGATTCATTGCCAAATATGAATAATCGCCTCATCATCAATTATTTGAGGATTATATTCTTTCCTTAGAAAAAAATGATTGAATACAAATTTTTTTGCGTAGTTTTCTCTCTTCAATGTTAATAATAAATTTTGAAATTTCAAATTCTTCTAATTTGATTGAGGGTCAATTTTTCAAATAGGAACTACCCAGTGCACACTGGTATATTACTGTAATGTAACTGTTATATAACAGTAAGGAATGTATAATGTACCTCTTTCAGGACAGATTTAGAACAGGGGACAAGTAGTGTCAACCCCAATTTGATGTAACAGTTCTGTAATGAGGTTGCAGAACAATTCCATAATACTGTTAGGAGACGAAACAATTTTCTGACACAGATCCGTAACAATTCTGTAACAGCGTTAAATGTAAAAAAATGTTTTGTAACCATTCTGAAACAGGCTTGTGAAGTAAAGTTGTTCTATAACAGTGTTACGACGTGTATTTGTTTTTTAATCGATCCGTAACAATTTCATAACAGTATTATCACGTTTTTGAATAGTTTGTAACAATGACGTAACAGTGTTACGTATATCTGCAACATTTCTGACAAATATGGAACTCAAATACATAACAGATATGTAACAGTGATACATAACTATTACATAACGCATTTATGTTACAGAACGGAAAATAATCTTTGTAATTGTTACGAAACATAACGAGTGCTCAAGAAAAACCCTGGCATTCCTATCACGTAACAGTTCTATTATTCTGTTACATTATTGTGAAATTCTGTTAAGGTGATAGCACCATATTAAAATATTCGTACGTAATTATTACGTAACCGAACGAATACAGAAAAGTTACGGAACAATTGTTCCAGAACAGGTGTGATATTCTCGTTTCATAACTGTGTCACTGATTTCTCGCATTTCAAAATTCTGGAAAAAGTTATAACACCATATTGTAAATTCGTTTTACAACGGTGACGTAACAGCGTTATGAAATATTTATGCAACGCTGATGTCACAAATGATCTAGGAGAAGTGTAACATTCTTGTGACGTATCAGTTTCTTATTGCGTCTCTGTGACATTGTAAAATTATTAAATTGCGATATCACTGCCTTGTAACGCTGTTTCGTAACGGCTGCAATACGCAGTGACGGAACGAGTGCAGAACAATTACAGAGCACTTGTTGCATTCTCGTGACGCAACATATCGATCACTCTGTTTTATATATTATGTTACTTTTGAGAATTCCAGAACAGTTACGTCTGCTTGCTAGAGATAAGGAGTAACTAGTACTTGGAATTTATGGTTGCGCAATAGATTCACGTTGCTTTTCCAGCTGCGCAATAGGCTTCTTCTTCTTTTGCGGTTGCGCAATAGAGTTAGGTTGCACTTCCGGCTGCGTAGTGGACTTCCGTGTCACAACGGCTGCTCAAAAGACTTTTGTCACATTTGCGGTTGCGCAATAGAGTTGGGTTGCACTTCCCGTTGCGCAGGGGACTTCTGTGGAACTTCCGGATGCGCAATAGAATTTTGTCGAATTTGCGGTTGCGCACTAGAATTAGTTTGCACTTCCGACTGCGCAGTAGACTTATGTGGCAATTATGGTTGCGTGATGTAGACTTATGTGGCACTTATGGTTGCGCGCTACAGTTAGGTTGCACTTCCAGCTAGACAATAGACTAATGAAAATATTTTGGTTGCGCGCTAAAGTAAGGTTGCACTTCCGTCTGCGCAGGAGACTTCTGTCGCATTTACGGTTGCGCACGAGAGTTATGTTGTACTTTGGAATACGCAGTAGACTTCTGTGGAATTTGTATTCGCGCACTGGAGTCAGACTGAACTTCCGGCTGTGTAGTAGACCTCCGTGGCATTCAAGGTTGCGCATTAGAGTTATGTCGCAATTACGGCTGCGTAGTAGGCTTCTGTAGCATTTACTGTAGCGCATTTCTTATGTGGCTGTTATTGCTGCGAGTTAAATGTGTATAACAATCGAGACTGCGCAGTAAAGTTATACTACAATCACAGATGCCCTGTAGGGTTAAGTCGCATGCAAGGATGCGCAGCAGTGTTATATAGAATACAAGCATACACAGCAGAGGATACGGAAAAGGATACGGGAGAAAAGGACGGAATAATAGTGAGAAGAACAAAACTAGGAAGAGAAAAGATGGAGAATGATAAGGAAATGGACAGAAGAAAAAGAGGTGGGGTTGGTGTTGATGGGGGAGGGGGGCTGAATACATGGACTGCGAACAAGCTGAAGAGGTGTAGGACGAAGAAAAGGAAGTATTCGTGGAAAACTCAAAACATGGGGAAACGGATCGGGAAGGCAGAAAGCTTCTGGACATCTTGAGAGAATCAGATAGCTCATGGTTAGAATGGAAGTGGGCAATGAGATAGGCTACGAGCACTTTCCGGTGATAGCGACATTTAGATGTAGAGGATCAAAGCGCGATAAGGGAAACAAGAAAGGAGTGTGGAAAAGAAAATTAAAAATGAGCAATTGGGAGAAAGATGAGCCAAAAGTAATCAGAGAAGAAATGGCAGACGAGGAGGTCGGTTGTATGGAAGAGGAAGGAGTAGACACGCTGATAGAAGAATCTTAAAGAGTAATTGATGAGGTAAGGGAGGAGGTGAAACCGAAAGAAGATGGGGAAGGAGGTAGGAGGGGTTGGTGGGACGACGAATGCAGCGAAAGTAGAGGCAGGATAAAGCAAAGTGTAAGAAAATGGAGGAAAGGGGGAATGGAAAAATGGAAACTGAACAGGAGGAAAAGAGATCACTAAAGGATGTTGAGTGAAAGAAGACAGACGGAGAAGGAAGGATGAGAGTGAGGATGTTCGACGTGCTACTGTGGTCAGTGTTAAATTATGGAGTGGAAATTTCGGGGCGGAAGGAACATAAAAGTTTGAAAACTCTGTATAAAAGATTTTCATATGAATATGTATGAAAGATTTTTCCAACAGATTTTTATGCGCGTTATAAATGTCAGTCGCCGTATTGTATACGAAATTTTTAATTCTAAATTTTCGACCAGAAATTTGAAAAGTGTAATTCGAAAAAACTCTGTGTAATGATTCCCAAACAAACCGGATAATTTTTTTGTAAATTTTGGTCACCATATTGGATCTGCCATTTCGAATTTGAACTTTTTAACCCGAACTTTGTAATCTGTGACTGGAAAAACCCCTGCGAAATGAGTTTTATACAAATCGGATAACTTTTTATAAAGTTTGGTCGCCATATTGGATTGGTCATTTTGAATTTTCACGTTTATATATAAATATATGAAGAATTTTCTTATAATCATGTCATGACTTTCTACAATTTTGCTATAAACTGTCTGTTGGCAAATCTAGGACTACTGTTCTTTGACTGTGTATAAAAAAGTATCCGGATAGGAAGGTCAATAATCAATAAGAAGTCGTATTTAAAGAGGCAACGTTTCGGACTTTATGCGGTCCTTTTTGAAGCCTGTTGAAAAGAATTTTTAATTATAAACAATTTTTTAGGAATAATAAATACAAAAAACATATTAAAAACATATTAAAAACCGTTGTAAACATGTATACAATTATTCATTATTTAAAAAGAATGATAATACAAATTTTTGAATAACGAGCATGACAAATAAAAGTTCGGTAGTAGTTTAACAACAATAACAACATGAAGAATAAATAGTGTGAAAAAATAATTGAACAGGGAATAATATTAAGGAACTTAAGGAACCTCAGTTGAGTTGTGACGAATAAAAGTGTAGTCTTCGTATGACAAAATCGGAGCATTAAAAAGGTTTGTGGAATTGACAAAATCATTAACAATGTCTGTCCTTATGTATTATCGTAGATACATAAAGACGAAATTTTTTCTATAAATTATTATATTTATATGTATTCTTACAGCAACCCATTAAAAAATGTATGTAAAAGAGAAAAACAGTAAAATAATTGGAAAATTATTATTTAAAAGAAGTGAAGGTGAGTTTACATTTAAAGGTTAGGTTTATATAAATAATGTAGTGTGAGATGGAGGAAAAGATATCTTAATGAAATTTATGTGCGGAAACATTGTCAGGGATGAGAAACAATCCCACTTTTAGTTATGAAAGTTAAAAATACATTTATGAATGATATTAAAAGGAGTCATCCAGAGAGCTCCAAAACGTGCAGACGACACTTTTAGACGCCATGAAACAACTAGAGTTCAAAAAGTCATCATTTAGCAGTGTGAATGTATGTGTTTTTGAAGGCATCAGAAATTGACATTTTTATGGAAAGAATAAAAGTAAACAAAAGGTGCAATATGTAAATAATGATTGAAAGGTAGAAATATAAATTGTGACATCCCAAACTCCTGGTTCAAAAATTTAACTGAATATGTAACACCAAAGCAAGTAGTTCAAATTGTGTCTCTCGGACCAGGTTTTGCCTCTAACTCTTTCAATAAACAACATTTTCCTTCACATGACTATTGAATTTGGTATATAGAATCTACCTTCAGACAAACAAAATGAAATTAGAGTTCAATGTTCTCAAACTATACTTAATTTCTTGAATTCTCCTATTCTACATGAACAAAAGTTTCATAAAAATTGTAATTTTAGTCTAGTCATGCAATTTGTTGAAGACAATCCAGATATAATTTTTCTTCAGTCAGATAAAGGCAATACGACAGTTGCAATGAAAAAATCAGAATACATCGACAAAATGTCTAATTTATTATCAGATCAATCCAAATTCAAAGAGGTTGAATTTGAATATACAGCTACTACCGAAAAATCAAATAATATTATAGTCAACAGATGGGACCATAATTTATTTATTTCTTCTATAGATGCTGAAGAACTAAAAGCGAATTCGACAGTTATTCCTAGAGCATATGAAATGACAAAAATTCACAAAACTGATAATCCTCTTGGAATAATAATTTCCACCATTAACAGCACTATCTCCAAATTAGCTAAATATTTCGCTAACATTCTGAAAGTCCTAACAGAAAAATCAAACTGTAATGTTAAAGGCAGTTGGCAGTTTGTTAATGACATTAAAACCTTTACAATGCCTAAACAACATTCTCTTATATCTTTAGATGTGATAAGTTTATTACCTTCAATTCCTATCAACCTAGCTCTACAAACTATCAAAAATAAATGGGATAAAGTAGCTCCATACACTCTAATACCAAGGGATGAACTTTTAAACGCTGTCGAGTTTTTTCTAAGATCCACTTATTTTGATTTCAACAATAAAAATTATAAGCAAATGGAAAGAGTGGCAGTAGGATCTTCACTATCTCCTGTGATAGCGGACATTGTCATGAATACTCTTGAAATTGATTGTTTTTCAACCTCAAATTTTGAAATACCATTTTATAAAAGATATGTTAATGACATTTTTATGATAATTCCGGAATCGAAATTACATGAAGTTTTAAAAGTTTTCAACTCATATGACTCAAATCTTAAATTTATATTTGAAAAAGAGAAAAATTGTACATTGAGTTTTCTAGACGTGTCTGTCACCAGAACTGATAATGATTTTTTCCTCACTAACTGGTACCACAAATCCACATGGCCTGATAGGTACTTACATTTCTTATCACAACACCCTTGGTCACAAAATAAAGGAATGACTTTCAGACTCATAGATAGAGCTATTCAATTATCTTCTTTTAAATTTAGACAACAAAATATTAAACTAATTCAAAAAACTTTAATTCAAAATGGTTACCCTATTAATCACATTAACAGGATAATTAAAATCAGAATAAACAATATTTACAATCATTTTGGGAAAAAAGAACCTAATAAGTCCAAAAATCTAACTCAAATCTTTTTTCGTCTCCTAAGGATAAATTAGACGTTTTTCAAAAAAGAAATGTTGTTTACAAATTTTACTGCTCGAATTGTGACTGTTTTCATTCAGGACATACAGGTAGACCGTTACATTAAAGAATTAAGAAACACACACGCCGAAACTACAACACTGGAAATATCACTGCTATTGAGAGACACAGAATTGAAACTCGACATAATTTTCACTCTTAATATCCAAAAATCTTAGCTGTTGAAAAAAATTTCAAAAAACGATTAACGATTGGATCTTATTTCATTAGGGAAGAAAAAAAGTTTGTTAATCTCAGATACGAAAATTCCAAACTACCAAACTTTTACAGCTCTTTATGTAACTCTTAACCTTTTTCTTGTAACTTTATTTTTACCTTTTCATCATTATTTACATATTGCACCTTTTGTTTATTTTCATTCTTTTCATAAAAATGTCAATTTCTGATGTCTTCAAGAACACATACATTCACACTGTTAAATGATGATTTTTGAACTCGAGTTGTTTCATGGCGTCTAAAAGTGACGTCTGCACGTTTTGGAGCTCTCTGGATGACTCTTTTTCATATATAATTCAAAAATGTAATTTTTAACTGTCATAACTAAAAGTGGGATTGTTTCTTATTCTTAACAATGTTTCCGCACATAAATTTTGGTAAGATATTTATTCCTTCATCTCACACTACATTATTTATATAAACCTAACCTTTACTCGTAAACTGACCTTCACTTTTTTTAAATAATAATTTTCCAATTCTCTTACTACTTTTCTCTTTTATACAGATTTTTTAATGGGTTGCTGTGAGACTACATTAAAATATAATAATTCATAGCAAAAATTTCGTCTTTATGTATTTACGATAATACATTAGGACAGACATTGTTAATGGTTTGGTCAATTCCACAAACCTGTTTAATGCTCCGATTTTGTCATACGAAGACTACACTTTTATTCGTCTCAACTCAACTGAGGTTCCTTAAGTTCATTAATGTTATTCCCTGTTCAATCATTTTTTCACACTATTCATTCTTCATGTTGTTATTGTTGTTAAACTACTACCGAACTGTTATTTGCCATGCTCGTTATTTTAAAATTTTTATTATCATTCTTTTTAATACTATTGCCATGAATAATTGTATACATGTTTACAACGTTCTTTAATATGTTTTTTAATATGTTTGTTGTATTTATTATTTCTAAAAAATTTTTTATAATTAAAAATTTCTCACAACAGGCTTGAAAAGGGACCACACATGGTCCGAAACGTTGCCTCTTTAAAAACGACTTCTTATTGATTATTCACCTTCCTCTCCGGATACGTTTTTATACATAAACTTAGGGTCAAAACTCAAGAAAGAGATGAGTTCTTCAACTGTGCTCGAACACTTTCATGACTTTTTTTAATTTTCCCTGAAAATTGATGACCCTTTCATGAAGATTGTAAGAGACATTGTCGAAATGATGGCCTATCCAAAAGTCTAGTACTACTCCAGTGAATTTGCCAGCACTTCTTCTCCGTGCGTGAAGATGGGCCAAAATCATGGGGGTGTCATAAAAAGTAAAGTACACAATTCTTTCTGAGTAATACTTCTATTTTTTATTTCATACAGATGTTTGTACAGATAGAAACTAGTTTGATAGATAAAAAGTCTTGTGTTAAATTGTTGTTTTCAATTCATTGCTTCGATATCGTTTTCCCTCCAAATTACTATTCCCCTGGGTTATTAAATCCAGAAGATTCACCCCCACCAAAAAAATTGTGTTGATAATTTCCTTCAACAGGTGGTCGTTGATCAATGCTTGAAATATTTGGAGATGGTCGACGCCATTGGGGGTCTGCGTTATGATGAGGTGGATATTGAAAACCAGGATAATAAGAGCCAGGATGTTGAAAACCAGGATGATAAGAACCAGGACGTTGAAAATCAGGATGATGAGAACCAGGATTTTGAAAATTTATGTTATGAGAAGCAGGATAAGGAGGACCAGGTTGTTGCGGTCCAGGATATTGAAAACCAGGATATTGAGAAACAGGATTTTGAGAAACAGGATTTTGAGGACCTGGATGATGAGGTTCTGAAGGCTTAGGAAGTATAGCAATAGGTCTCAGATTGGCAGAATAAATCATTTTAGGAGATTTAACTTTAGGAGCTTTAGGTATTGTTAGGTCTCGGTTTAGGTCGGGCTTACGGCCCCTCTTTCTTCTTCTGAGATCAATGAAATCTGAAAAAAAATATATTGATGTTTGATTACTGAGCGGACTTACACTCGATCGGGATCTACAAAGAAATGGAAAGCGCTCGATTTCGATTTATATATCTTTTTCTTTTTGTTAAATGCGGTGTACCTGAACGCCGAAGACCACCAAAATTCATCGTAACTATTCTTTTTTTTCATAAATTGCAGGGATCACATTTCCTCCCATTTTTTACCTAATTCCCCTTTTTCCCCCTCAAATTTGAAGACATTAGAAAACAAGACGCTTTGAAAGAGATTCTTTTTGATGTTACCAATTTCGAATATTTTCTTAATAATTTATTTGTTTATTTTGAACCAAAAAGAATAATTTTGTACCGAAAAAGAAGAACTTCTATCAAAATAATTAAATTTGTATAAAAAAATCAATTCTTAGCCAACAAAGGCGAATTCTGAATGAAAAATGTAATAGTTGATACCTCAACCAAAAAACATTTTAATTTCCAACTTAACAGTGGAATTTTAAACCAGATAGACGAATTTTTTACCAAACAGTTGAATGTTCAACCAAGTAGTTAATGAAGAAAGTCGAACTTTTAATTAATTACCTATTAGTCGATATTTAGTTCGGAAAAGATTTTAATTTTCAATGAAAAATAGTTGTATTCAACAAAGATGGATTCTTCAGTCAAGCATAAAAAATTTTGAACAAGCTGTTGAGTTTTCTACCCAAAAAGGAGTATCCTCTGTAAAACAGATGAATTTTCAACAAAAAAGTTAATTTTTAACCCAATCATAGCATTCCCTACCAAATCAGTTGAATTTTTAACCGAAGAAGACAAATTTTATATCAAAAAGGATGACCCTTTTAACAAAAATATTTAATTTTTAACCAAATAATTAAATTTGTATTCAAAAAAGATAAATACTTAACCAGTTGTATTCTCAACCTAAAAAGATGAATTTTCAAGCCAAAAAAACAAATTTTTAACAAAAGAGCTCATTAATAGATTTAATGCTTTCACGATGATTCATTATGATGAAAAGAAGTGTTTCGGG
>JAUMHM010000072.1:9557863-9570293 GCA_032362435.1 Melikaiella ostensackeni | reverse complement strand
TTTTGGTTTTAGTTGGTATGCCTAGACCCGTCCTAGGAGACTCCAACACTACGTCTTTGAAAGATTTTGCCCTTTTTCCTCCTCATAAAAAAAATTAATAAATAAATAAAAATAAAATAAAATAAAAATTAAAAAAAAATCAGTGTCATATATTTTTATTATCTTTCAAAACAGGTACTGATAGTATTTGGGTTTCATTATAGCTTTGTTAAAGAGACCTCTCTAAAATCTTATTAATTATCATAAATATCACTATTTTTATGTATTTTCATATGATTGATCCAAAATAAGTAATTTATTCACAGTTTTTATACTTTCTGCAACAATTTTCTCAATATTTTAATATGTATTATTCATTTATATACGGAATTTTCTGTAATGATTTTTCTATAATAATTCCTGTAATATTTTCCTATAATCGCGAAAAAACTGTAGGAAATCCAATACAGGAAAATCATTATAAGCCTATGCTGAATTTCCTATAATATGTTTTATAAGGATAATACAATATTACTATAAAAGTTAATAAAAATATATGACACATTGATTAGGGGGTGATATTTTATGACGAATAAAAGGCTTTTAGGAGAGTACAAATTAAAACGTATGAAATTAAAAAAATTTAATTAAAAACTTTGAATAATTGAATAAATCTCAATTCAACACCTTCAATAACAACCTATAAATGAAGCACACTTAAAATTGTACATTGTCAATGACTTGGAAGCTATAAAAATTGTGAATTTTTTTTTTTTTGGCTTACCAATTTAAATAATTTCAGTACTAAGCATTTAAAACTGAAAATTAATCAATTTTACAACTTAAAAGTAGACCATTTTCGAATTTAGAGTGTTTGAAATTGGACAAATTTTTTATTTGAAGTGCTGAAAAATTGTACAATATCAAATTTATAGCCTATAAAGTTTGAAATTCGCAGCTTTCAAAACGTAAAAATTAAAAATTTTAATTTCTTCTCTCAAAATTAGGAGTTTTATATTTAGGGCAATGAAAATTTGTCACATTCAAAATAAAACTTTAAAAATTGTACACACAGACTAGGAACGATTGAGGGTGAATATTTTTTAATTAGATTTTTTCAAAATTCAAAAGTTCAATTTCGAGTCTACAAAACAGAAGTAACGTTTTAAATTTGTGACACAATATCAAAATTAGAAATGTCGGAATGAAACATTCGAAATTACTAATTTAATGCTCATACATATTTAAAATTGAACTTTCAAAATTGAATCATCTAAAATAGTAGAATATAAAACTGAAAGCGTGCTTTTCAGCTTGAATCAAAATTTGAAATTAAAAGCTTTAAATGAATAAATAAATTCCAATTTAAAGCCTTGGAGATTAAACAACCTATAAATGAGGACTATTTCAAATTGTACATTTTCAAAGACTTGTAGCAATAAAAATGGAAAATTTTTTATTCTTAGGCTAAATAATTTCACGACTAAGCATTTAAAACTGGAAATTAATCTACTTTATGACTTATAAGTGGACGATTTTCAAATTTTAAGCGTTTAAAATTGATTTTTTTTTATTTAAAGTGCTGAAAATTTGTACAATATCAAATTTAGAGCCTTTCATATTCTGAAATATTTAAAATTCATAGCTTTTCAAACATAAAAATTAATAGTGTTTATTCCTTTTTTCAAAATTAAGACTTTTATATTCAGGGCGATGGAAATTTGGCAGATTCAAAATAAAGCTTCACAAATTGTACGCACAATTTATTTTCTAATTATTTCAAAATTGAAAACTTCTATTTCAAATCTATACGAAACTGAAATAACGTTCTAAATTCGCCATACAATATCAACATTAAAAATGACGGAATGAATCATTGAAAATTACTAATTTAATAGTAACTTTAAACTGAAATCCTGCACAATTCAAAAATTCCGAAAAAGCATTAAAAATTAAATATTTTGAAGTAGTTTTTCATTTTTCAAACTGTTTTACAAGTTAATCTCTAAAAATATAAAGACATTTTGCCTAAAAAATAAAACAATGCAAGAAACCTGGAGAAGAAGAACTAGAGGGATCATATCGCGAGGTGTGGCTGCTCTAGGGAATTGAAGGACTCTCGCCAGCGGGACTTGAACTAAGAAGTGATCCTTCCAGGGAGTAATAGCAAAGCCCCCTGGAATATCGAGAGCGCGAGTCCTCATGCTCCCAAACCAAAATGTGATCACCGTGTCGAGGGCTGAATGGCACTAGGGTTACCAAATCCTTTGATACCCCGGCTTGCCCCCCTTAATCGAGGCGGATATGGCGGAGTCTCAAAGGGGGAGTCTAAACGGAGACTTTGGGATACCGGGTCGAATCCCTTAGTACATATGTAGACTCTCCCACTGCAAGCAGGATTCTGCAGAGAGTGTTCTTTATTGCCCTAGCTACTCGTGGGCCCAAAATGGGTGACACAAATATCAGCAATGAAGGCTCCGTTTCGGGGTCTTCATTTAACCCATCGCCAAAGGTCAACGGCTCCACAGGGGCCATCTCTCCAGAGGTGGTGGAGACAATTACCATCGATAACAATAATCAAGTTGCCGCGGTGGATGAAAGAATGACTGGGCTCTCTATAAAGAGGAAGACCGTAATGGTGCCCAGAAAAAAAGCCCGTCAAGCGCGGGTTTCAAACAGCAGCCAAGACTCCTGACAAGGGGCCTCGGATAAGCCAAGAACATCTGGAATCACTCCTCCTGCTTGGTTGACCGGCAAGAGGAGGGAGGACTCCAAAGATACTCCCCCGTGTAGGGAGTTTAAACGGCCAAAGACTCTGGAAACACAGGGCCTTACTTTTGCACAGATGGCGAACAACGCTCTGGAGAGAGATGTCATTGCGTCGGGTTATCCTGATGCCTACCTAACTCCAAAGGAGCTGGACAGGCTTAGGGAGGGCCATCGTAGTGCAGGCTGCCGTCATCTGGTCGAGGGACTGGCTGGTGCAGAGGACACCAATGTTCAGGCTCAAGAAGGGACTTGGTGATACAGGGGACTGAGTGCCTCCAAAGGTTTTGCAGAGCAGCTGTACTGATCCCCGGTACCCCTGAGGATCCGGCGGTCTTTCTGAGGCACCTAAGTTTTCAAAACCCCACCCTACGAAAGGAGTGTTGGAAAGCATACGTTAATAGGCAGATAAATAGACCGACGGGGACGGGCTGGATTCTGACCCTAAGTATCCCTGAAGGTGCAATCGCGGCCCTTGCGGCTCTAGATTACAAACCCTATTTAGGGGCAAGTAGGGTCTCCTTCAGTGTGACCCATCAGGGCTCCGCAAGGGGTCCAGAAGCACCCAGAGATGCAACGAATCAGTCGATCAATGGATGAAACGGGAACCTCAATGATGCAGATAAATTTGCACCACTGCAAAGGCACCTTGGCGGTTTTGACCAGGCGTATGGCAGTGGAGCATACAGGCATAGCCCTAATCAAGAAACCCTGGTTATACCAGGAAAGGATTAGTGGCTTAGGAGGTTGTGGCTCCATATACAAGAGGCCACGCGAAAAAGCACCAAGGGCATGCATTGTTGTCAAGGGTGCGGATGCGACCTTGGTACCTAAGCTCTGCTCCAGGGACCTCACCGTTATTAAGGTGAGGCTCACGGGGGAGAGCGAAGAAAGATCAGAGGTGTTCATCGCTTCTGCTTATTTCCAGGGTGACGCTGTGGGGGCCCTACCTCATAGAGAGGTAGAGGCTAGCATTTAGCACTGCCAAGAGAATAGGATTCCTCTGCTGTTGGGTTGTGATGCCAACTCTCACCATAAAGTGTGGGAGAGCACGAACATCAACGATGGAGGAAGAGATTTATTGAAATACTTAACAGATACTAAGCTGAAGATGTTAAACCGAGGTAATACTCCCACATTCCAGAACAAAAACAGGAGCGAGGTTCTCGATCTGACTCCATGCTCAGAAGAATTCAGGAGCAAGGTAGTGGGCCGGAAAGTCTCCGAAGAGGAGTCGCTCTTGGACCACAAATATATCTTGTTCCAGTTGGCCCTAAGAAAAGCAGCGATTTCGAATATCAGAAATCCCAATAATACACTCTGGGACTTAAACAAGGAGAAACTCGAAGTTAGGCTCGTGGAATTCTCCACGAACTATGGTACCTGTAAGATATAGATTGACTGTCCTTCCTATATGGTGCACAGGTTGGTAACAACAATGCGTTACTAGTTAGTTTGATCCGAGACCTGATCTGAATAAAGACTCGTTAATCGTGACTTGTGTTTTGTCAATTAGTTTCATGATAACCCGATCTCAATACGCTACACTGGCGACGAGGATGAACTCTTGATCAAGCACGGAAAAGCGGGTACGATGAAATTCGAAAAAAAGAAAGAAGTAAGTGGGATGAACGCGACAGGCATCTCGATCATGCCTATTGTGAGGTTAAGTTCGCACGAGGGGTCATGTCGACTTGTGTCGTTAGTGTAAAAGTGGGGCTAATAACCTTATCCTAGTTACGTGAGGATTTAATTGGTGAAACGAAGAAACTTCAATTCAATCGATACGATGACGTCAAACGTGAGAGATATAGAGAAATTTTCAGTCCACGACGATTCTGGAAATGTTGGACAAAGATGGAAGCGTTGGATTCGCGCATTTGAAATTTACCTGGAAGTGGGGAATACCGTGAACGCAGCTCGTAATAGGTCGCAACTACTGCATTTAGCGGGGCCGGAAGTGCAAGACATTGACGAAGCGTTGCCAGATCTAGAGGGAGACGGTGACGTGTACGAGAGGATTAAACGAAAACTGTCAGGGTATTTTGTGCCACAGGCTAATGAGCCATACGAGAGATATGTTTTTCGCAGCCTTAATCAACTGAAAAGTGAAACCATCGGACAAATCATGCTTCGATTACGGGAACAGTTAAAGAACTGTAATTTCTGAGAGGCGGAAGACGAGGTGATTCATGACCAGATTATAGAAAAGTGTCGATCAGCTGATCTACGCAGGAAACTATTGGAGAAGGCGAATACGTGGACACTTGATGTCACAAAGGAAACGGCGCGAGTTTAGGAAAACGCACAGAGCCAAGCCAGTTCTATGGAAGAAAAAAAGGAACCTGAAAGAGAATTGATTAATAAAATTAGGTTTGGTACAGGTCGCCAAGAAGAAAAAACGAAAAAATCGTCCGAAGGCAGTGGGGAAAGAAATAAGGCCTTGAGTGGAAATTCAACAGGAAGTGGGTGCTATCGATGTGGTGGCACAGGTCAATTTGCCAAAGACGAAATATGCCCGGCTCGAGGAACGGTATGTGATAGGTGTAAATTGTTTGGGCATTTTAAGAAGATGTGCCGTACCAAATCAAGTGGAAAGTCGGATAGTGGAGGAAGGAATTACGTTTGCCAGGTCGACGAGGATAGTGACAGTGAACCAGAAAGAATATGCGGATCTGTTTCAAGGGCTTGGAAAATTAAAAGATTTGCAGCTGAAGATTCCAATTAGAACTGAGGCACCACCAGTGGCACAACCGGTGCGACGTGTGACCTTCAGTCTTAGAGAACCTTTGAAAAAGGTACTCGCATATTGTAAAGAAGAAGATATCATCGAAAAGGGAGATGGACCATCTCCTTGGGTGTCACCGATACACGTGCAACCGAAAAAGAACAATGAATAAAGATTGTGTGTCGATATGCGACAAGCTAACAAGGTTATCGAGAGGGAACGTCATCCTATTCCAACGATGGAAGAAGTTCTTCATGATTTAAACGGAAGCACCGAATTCAGCGAACTGGATATTGAATCGGGGTATGATCAAACCGAATCGAGGAAGAATTCCGAGTAATCACTACTTTTTATGCGCGCAAATGACTTTTTCGTTACAAAAGATAGTTTTTTGGAATCAACTGTGCACCTGAAATGTATCACAAAATCATCTCTCAGATACTTCAGAAGTGCGAGGGGTCATGTAATTATTTGGATGATATAATCGTGCATGGCAATGGCAAGGAGGAGCACGATGAGAGATTAAAGAGAGTATTACAGCTGTTTCAAGAGAAAGGAATGACTCCCAACAAAAAAATGTGAATTTAACATGACTAATATCACATTTCTTGAATTCCACATTTCTAAAGAGGGTATCAGACAGACGGATGATAGACGTTCGGAAATTTTAGAATTTCATGAACCAGAAAACGTTTCAGAAGTGAAAAGCTTCATAGGTTTGGTACAGTTCTCAGCCAGCTTTATACCTGATCTGGCAACACTTTCTGAGCCCTTGTGACTCACCTTAGACTCACTCGAGATGGAATACCTTATCAATGGGGGTCGGAGCAGAAGGAGTCGTTTGAGAATCCAAAGGAGAAAGCATCATGCGCGATAGCCTTGGATTTCTTCAATAAGAATGCGAAGACCACGGTTGCACCAGATGCTAGCCCATTCGGACTCGAAGCGGTTTTGATCCAAGAAAAGGAAAAAGCGATCGCCAGGGTTATAAAATATGCGAGTCAAGCAACAACAGATGTGGAGAAAAGGTACTCACAAACAGAAAAAGAGGCCCTAGCTTTGGTATGGGCATGTGAAAGGTTTCAAATCTACTTAATTGGGATAAAATTTGATTTGATCACCGATCACAAGCCCTTGGAGGTTATCTTTGGACCACGTTCTAAGCCGTCAGCAAGAATAGAACGATGGGTCCTTAGACTGCAACCTTTCCATTACAGGTAATATACAGATCAGAAAAATCAAATATAGCCGATCCACTCTCCAGACTACTAGACGTATCAAAAGCACATAAAACGCCAGTGGACGACATGGATGAAGTGATCTACAGATTGATAGTCAAAAAGGTACCAGCGGCGATGTCTCTTTAAGAAGTCGAAGTTAAATCAGCAAAGAATGAAGAACTACAACCCTTAAAAAAGAGTCTACAGACGAATTCATGAACAAAAGAGCAAAAGCGATACGAGATCATTTAAAATGAGATGTATGTCTTCGAAGGAATGGTGCTGCGCAGGTCGAGAATCATTCTGCCTAAAGGTCTTCAAGAGCGGGCACTGGAACTCGCTTACGAAAGTCACATTGAGATCGTAGGAATGAAGCAACGGCTGCGGACAAAGGTTTGGTGGAAAACTATAGACAAAGACGTTGAGCTTTGGTGCAAGTCATGCCATGGGTGTCAACTGGTCCAGTTGCCAGATCGACCGGAATCGATGATGCGCACGGAACTTTCTGCAAAACGATGGGACTTTGTCGGTATGGACTTTCAGTAACCTCTACCGTCGGGGCACAATTTACTGATTACTGTCGATTATTATAGTCGTTTCTACGAAGTCGACGTAATGGTAGCAATCACAGCAGAAAAACTCATAGAGAAATTCAAAATTATTTTTTCCAGGTATAGACCTACAGGCACCTCAATCACTGATAATCGGAAATTATTTATCGACGCTGAATTCAACCAGTTTCTTACCAGCGTCGGAGTCGGCCACAGGTATTCCACTCCACTTTGGCCTCAAGTGAATAGCGAGGTCGAGAGGCAAAATAGGTCAACGGTCAAACTGCTACGAATTGCTCAGGCGACAGGAAAGTCGTGGCGGAAGGAGTTACTTACCTATCTATTCGCATACAGAACCACACCGCACTCGGTGACTGGAGTACCGCCTGCGGAGTTGATGTTCCAACGGAAAATTGAAACCAAGCTACCAGAACTGCAGAGTTCTAAACCTGGAAATCAAGACGAAGAGATTCGAGACAAAGACCGTTTAAGCAAGGAAAAAGGAAGAGAGTACGGTGACAGAATGAGGAATGCCAAGCCATGCGACATCGAGAGTGGAGATCCAGTTCTAATGCGTCAGAAAAAAAAGGATAAACTATCTACGCCCTTCAAGCCGATTCCAATGTCGGTTATCAGCAAGAACGCAAACTTGCTCGAAGTCGAATCACCAGACGGGGTGGTGTATAAAAGGAACTCCACTCAGTTAAAACGATACTTCGAGAGGGAATCACGAAATCAGATTCCCTTGAGTGAGAAGGATGGCTCTGAGATTCAAGGCGGGATGGTTCCAGCTTCAAATAATTGACCGGCTCAACCACAGCGTATTACAGAGCCCACATTGTCGCTAATGCCTCGGCGAGCACGTCGTCAACTAGATAGATTTGGAGACTACGCATGATACAGCAGTGTTTGAGACCTACGATTCAAAGTTCAATTTTGTGAGTCAATTCAATATATGTTCTTTATATAATTTTCGATATTAACAAGTTGTTAGTATGTTCTGAGCTCCAAGAGCTCTAATCTTCGACATTAACAATTTGACATAATATTCAGAGTTTCAAAGGAGAGAAGAGGTTGTAGGATATAAGTTAGCTTCCTTCCTATAGGGTGCGCAGGTTGGTAACAATGAGTTACTAAAGTCGGGACCAAAAGTCCTGACACCTGGCTTTGAAGCTTTATTACTCGGCGATAAAAAATTGCAGAATGTTGAGTCAAGGACAGAAACATTCTTCAACATTATACTTGTAAAACAATGTCAGTTTGATTTTCGTCAAAAATTGTTTGTCTTTCCTGTGACAGAAAATGTGTGAAAAAACAGGAGAAATGACCCTAAGCTTTCCCCACGTCGACTTTGAAGTCCTCCACAGGTTCCAAAATTGGTACCAGAAATTTGTAAAAAATCATGAGTATTCTGTAACATATACTTAACATATTGAAATTTTTTTGACTTCAATTTAATGATTATTTTAATTAGTAGAGTTAAAAATATAAAAAATAATTAATCTCAAAAGTTGAATGGTCAATAAAAATGATTAATATCTGAATTGAAAGCTTCGGAATAATTACGATCTTAATGAGTTTCAATACTGGAAAAATCGCATTGAAAAAACGTCCTTTCTCAGCATTGTCCAATTTAAGCGTGAAATAGATCCCTTTCAAAAAAGGGTCAAGCTCCCGTAAGCCATAGGCGTAAACTGAATCTCTTCTTCACTGCACATGAGTTTTCTCCGAAAAGTTCATGATAAAGACGGTATTTTTAGAAATTTTTTGAACCTGAATTATTTTTGACCGATAAGTGACGAGTTTCCAAGTATTTTTCAAATAATTTCCGATTGTTTAAACAATCATTATTTGTTTGAACAGTTTGTTCCCACTGCAAGTCGTGCAGTTTTTATCTTTAGGGATAAATGATATAAATTTCATGAATACTAAGAGTAAAACTTCTTGTTTAACATATTTGGCAATTATTTGAACAATTTCTGTTTGTTTAAACAATCTTTTCTTCGTTGCTTTCTTCATTCGACTCCCATTTCTCGAGCCAGGCAGATAGTGCCTGTCAAGCGGACGGTTTCTTGCCTCACGCCACCTAATCTTTGTTTGAAAATTAGACCCAGTGGAGAAAAAGCAAAGTTGTGCACGATACTATTGAATCCAATTCTAATAGGTTGCATTGGCTTTGTTATATTATAACGAGAGAGACAAAAAAAGATAGAAAAGAACCAGTTAATATTTGCAATCCCATTCGATTCTTAATCATTTTTCTTCTTCACACTTTGTGCTCTTCATTTAGATTCAAGGAGTAGGATATTGTCCTGATTTTATGATTATTTTACAAGTATAATGTTGAAGAATGTTTCTGTTTTCGACTCGACATTCTGCGATTTTTTTCGCCGAGTAATAAAGCTTCAAAACTAGGTCTCAGGACTTTTGGTCCCGACTTTAGTTAGTTAGATCCGAGACCTGATCTGAATAAAGACTCGTTAATCGTTACTTGTGCTTTGTCTATCAGTTTAATAACAACCCGATCTCAATACGCTACAGTATCATAGATTAGTTAGAGCACGCTGCGGAGTTTCTCCGGAGCGCTCTGAACATATCATATGAGAACAAAAGCCCTACAAGTACAATTAAGTCTAGGAAAGGGGCGAAATGGTGGAACACCCACCTTGAGAAGCTTTGTAAAGAGACTAGCGCGATATACAAAAGGGCAAACAAAACCAAACTGTCTTCAGACTGGGACATCTACAAGATGGCTCAGAATGAATACAAGAAGAACATTAGAATGTATAGACAGAGAGACTGGAGGGGCTTCCTTGAGGAAGCTAAACGCAATCCAGAGGCAGCGTGGCTCCATATGATCCTGGCGAAAGATCCGGAGGCTCGCCTCGGGCTGATAGGACTTGAAGATGGCTAGTTTGCCGAAGACGAAGAAGAAACGCTGAACCACCTGATGCAAGTTCACTTACCTGGTTTTCAGCGAACGCAAATCGACCGAGAGGAGGAATGTTGGGGTCAGGAGAGGGAGAAGGCCAACTGGCATTTCGCCGCAAGGGTCGTAAATGTCAAGAAGGTGGAATAGGCCATCGGGTCCTTCTGCCCGTTTAAATCACCAGGGGCAGATGGCGTCTACTCAATGCCTATCTACTACCGTCTACCCAATCTCACAGAAGGGCACAGACTGTGTCGTCCCCCCGCTGACAAAAATATTTAGGGCGAGTATCACTTTTAAGCACGTGCCATCAGCATGGAAGGGGCAGAGCGGTCTTCATTCCCAAACCTGATGAGGAAGTATAAATTGACTTCGAAGCATGTTAGTCCTCAGCAGTATAAAAAAGACGGAAAAAAGAAAGAGTGAAAGATTGGTTTAGTTGACTCTTCCTTTTTTTCTTTCTTTTTTCTTTTTGTTGTAAATTTATTGTAGATTTTCCTCTATTGAGCCGTAAAAGTGGGTAGGTTCGAAGTCTATTTTTGATTTGTGAACTTTCTGGGTGTTCATTTTCAGTACACAACAAATTTTCATAAAAACGTAGATTTCATTTCGATCTTTAAGAAATTTTAAAAGAGGAACATTAAGCAAAGATTTGTTCCAATCTGCAGGGTTGCCTATGATTACGATTAAGATTTCTTGTAATTGAGGTATTAGTGATTGACTCAATTTACCGAAAGATATCTATTTTACTTAAATATACTCGTAGTATACAAATTTGTGGAAGTGACGAATTTTTAGAAATGTTTTATTGTTTTGGATTACACTGATCAACAAAAATGATCTATGTCCTCGCTGAATGCAACATATCATTTCCGAAATACTTTTCAATGCTGAACACAATTCTGGCTTCCGTTTGTTGCTATCAGGTCTAGTTTAATAGATATTTTCAATTAAAATTTTTAATAAAAAATTGTTTACTCATTTTTTTGAAGAGCAACAAATGTTTGTCCGCCCTCACCGCAGGTCACGTCGGTGCGTTTTTTAACGCAGTTTATGAATGTTATCTTACTTTAGCGATATCTTTAACGATTTTTGAGATTTCAATGCACTGTAATCCAGGATATATTCACTTTTATGATATAAAGTATAGGTCAATTTGTTTGATTTTTCATGAAGAATAAATATCTGGGAAGAAATTAAATTCAGATTATATGTTTCTGAGATATCTTGAAAAATGTGCACCCTTCTTTTTAATTTCCGAAAACTTGTACTTAATACTGTTCTTGGCATCAGTTGTTTAATTGTGGAATATAAAATGATCACTCTCATTTCATTCGTTTCTGAATTTCATACAGTTGTGAAACATAAGACGATCAATCACATTGTTATTTGTTTATGAATTTCTAACAGTTTCACAACACAAGGCGATCAATCACATTGTCATTTGTTTCTGAATTTCATGCAGTTCTAAAACATAAGACGATCACTCACATTTCATTCGTTTCTGAATTTCATACAGTTGTGGAACATAAGACAATCAATCTCATTGTTACTTGTTTATGAATTTCATACACTTCTAAAACAAAAGACGATCACTCACGTTGTCATTTGTTTCTGAATTTCATGCAATTCTAAAACATAAGACGATCAATCGCATTTTCACTTATTTATGAACTTCAAACAGTTCTAAAACATGAGACAATCAATCACATTGTCATTTGTTTCTGAATTTCATGCAGTTCTGAAACATAAAACGATCACTCACATTTCTTTCCTTTCTGAATTTCATACAGGTTTGAAACATAAGACGATCAGTCACATTGTTATTCGTTTATGAATTTCTAACAGTTTTAAAACATAAGGCGATCAATCACATTGTCATTTGTTTCTGAATTTCATGCAGCTCTTAAACATAAGACGATCACTCACATTTCATTCGTTTCTGAATTTCATACAGTTGTGAAACATAAGCCAATCAATCTCATTGTTACTTGTTTATAAATTTCATACAGTTCTAAAACATAAGACGATCACTCACATTGTAATTTGTTTCTGAATTTCGTGCAGTTCTAAAACGTAAAAAGATCAATCGCATTTGACTTGTTTGTGGATATCATACAGTTCTAAAACATGAGAGGATCAATCACATTGTCATTTGTTTCTGAATTTCATGCAGTTCTAAGACATAAGACGATCACTCACATTTCATTCGTTTCTGAATTTCATACAGTTGTGAAACATAAGACGATCAATCACA
>JAUMHM010000072.1:9505575-9534759 GCA_032362435.1 Melikaiella ostensackeni | reverse complement strand
AAAAAAAGTTCTATGGTTCAAAAAAAAATTTGGTACACCGAAAAAAAGAGGTCGGTAATGTAGGAATTTGACTGTGTCACATGCCCTTAATGTGGAAGGGGGGTTGCATTTTTCAAAAATATTTTAACATGCAACAACCCTATGACTGGGATGAGAGAGATCTTACTGTAGGGGTCTTTTCAACCCTCAATTTCCCAATCCTTTGTCCTCTCGCCCCAAATGATGGTTTACTTAAAATTTTCAAATTAAATGGGAAGCAAATTTTTCCTAGGGTTCTCAGTATATTTCTACGCTTTGTAGTGGTCACTTTATCAAGTGAATATCAAAACTTCAGGGTAGATTTATACTTTTTTAAATTAGAGACTTCTTAAATGTAAACTTTGAATAATCTTACATAAATTGCAAACTTCTACAAAATTTACAATTTGAGAAATATTACTGCTTTTTCAAGACCTCTTTCATTATTAAAAGATCCGTTAAGAATTTACATATGAGTACACTGGTTTTGTTGTACAGAATTTACATTCTGCATCAAAGTTGTACAATGAATCAAACTTTAATAATTCACATTAATTTGCATCCATTTTTCTTTCTGAGAAAGTCCGCAATTTGTCGCAAAAAAAAACAAATTTTCAATGTACATTTCTCAATAAAATATCTTTAATCATTGTTATTTTTGTAAGTCTGACGAACACCTTATTTTCCATATGCTTTTGAATCTGCTTTTTAATCATTCATAAATTTTGATAATTTACGTATTTCATATTCTTTAAAATTTATATGTATATGAATTTTCTTTTATTGAATAGTATTGTAGAACAAACTAGAGTAAAATACTATTATTTCTATAAGGAATACGTAATACAAAAAAAGTAGAGGAAACAATTTAAAGAAGAATTATATTATTGATGCATATAATGAATAAGGTCATGTAAATTCAATATTAAAAAGAAATATAAATATTATTATTATAATTATTAATTAAATTAATTAATAAGTCACTAATCTTAAAGTTCATAATTATATACAGATATAAATATTATAAAAAAATCCATCATATAACTATAGTGGAAGATTGGGCTTAATAAAAAAATATCAATTTTTAAATATTAAGTTTTATCTTTTCGAAATATTATTTCTTATTACTAGGGTAATTTCTTTAAAAAAATCTATCAAAATTGGGAAAGTCCTACTTATAAAAATAAAATAAATATTGAATTCCGAAATTGAATGTTTCAAAATTGGAATCACTGTATTTTTAATTTGAAATTTAAATAAAATAGAATCATGCATTTATTTAAGAAAAAATTTTTATTGTTTGCAATCTTAATGTTCATATAACAAGCAATGAACTGCAATATCAGATAAGGATCCCAGGTGTCGAAACCTCAGCCTAAGATAATAATAATTATACCCCCGAGTGACGTGGGTTCAACTCTTATCATTAATTATCAAAATAATTAGTAATTAGAAACTTAGATCTAAGTAGTAAACAATAAGGAAATCTAGATTCTTCTTTCTCAAGTGGTCACGCCTCCGTACAATCGGGCCGACAATTTAAGAATCACCAAAATTGCTGATCTCTTATCAATCTTGATAACGATCACAAATTTTTTTATTAAAAGCTCTAGAATGCTCGAATCGATTAATATTAGCACATCATATAGCCTGAAAACTTAATAAATAATCTGAAGATGTCGAGATAAGTGGCTTGATAAAAATCACAAATTTTTGCATGATTAATTACTGTTTGAGAAATCTTCTAATCATTACTTTATCTTTCCAGCTTTCACAATGGATTTTAAAAAATGAAAAAAAACAAGGGATGGGATTTTGTGAGGGGAAAGTATTTTTAAAAATTCACTAAAAATATCGAAGAAGACTTTTATAAAAAGAAATACGATATTCGATACAAAGAGATAAAGAATCTTGAATAAAATTTCAAAATCTGCTTTAGAATTCATTGACTAGATACCCAGCAACAAGGTTACTTTACATTATTTTTAATTAACTTCTTATTATTAAATTTCCACTTTCCCTAAAAATATATTGGTAATAATTTCTTTTTGGTTCGATAAACATTGAATACTTTGGTATAAAAAGTTGATTATTTGGTTCCTTTTAAAAGTTTCTATCGATAAGATTCAAGTAACCTAAGTACTGGTTCGAAAATCATTTGAGGAGCTGTTTTTCCCCAAATAAAATCGTAGTGATTGAAATTATTCATTGGTATCTTGTGATCCATGATCACATTGCTGAGTCGAGAACGAAGACGTTCCACGTCCTGAAAATTAAATTTGATTAATTAATTAATTGTATTGAAAAATTTTATTATTAAGGCCATGTACGACTTAGGGGCCGTCCATAAACTACGTTACCAATTTTGTGCTTTTTTTGAGCCCCCCCCCCCCTCCTCTCCCTGCAAATAATGTAGCCGTTGGCTTAACACGGGTTTCACCTTTATTCTGTAATGAATTCGGTAATAAATCAATAGTAATTCAAAGTATTAGAATACCAGACTTCATAGTCTAAAATACCAGAAGAGATGAATTTTCAACCCAAACAGACGAATCATCAACAAAAAAAATTAACTTTTAACCAAATAGTTAAACTAACAACTAAATAGTTGAACTTTTAACAAATCAGTTAAATTTTCAAGCCAAAAAAACGAAAATTTTCAAAGACAGCTTAATTTTTAAGAAGGAAGTTCATTTTTAACCGAGAAAGATGAGCTTGTAACTAAGCAAGATGACTTTTCTACCAAAAAAGATGAATTTTCAATCCAGAAGGACGAATTTTTAACAAAACAGTTGAATTCCCGACTAAAAATAATGGCTTAAACAAAATAGTTGAATTTTCAACCTTCAAAGACGCACTTTCAACCAAATGGTCGAATTTTCAATCAAAAAGTTTAACTTTCGACCAAAAAAATGACTTTAACAAAATAGTTGGATTTTCAAAAAGTAATTAAACTTCCAAAAAAAAAGTTGAATTTTGAACCAACTAGCTAAACTTTGAACCTACAAAGATGAATTTTCAAACAAGAAGATTAATTTTTCAGCAAAAGACAAATTGTCAACAAATACATTAATTTTAAACATAGTATTAAAATTTTCAAATAAAAAACATAAGTTTCCTACCAAAAATGGAATTTTCAACCAAATAGCTGAATCCAACCAAAAAAGACGATTTATCAAGAAAAGGCATGAATTTCATACCAAATAGTTGAATTTTCAACAAAATTGTTCAATTTTGAAGACAAAAAGAATAATCATCTGCAAATAGTTAAATTTTTAACACAAAAATATGATTTTTTCAAAAAAAAAGTTAATTATCTAACAAATACTCAAGTTTTCAAATAAATATTTTAATTTTTAACCAGATAGTTGAATTCTCAACCAAAAAAGATTAATTTATCAAAATAGTTAAATTTTCAATCTAAAAAGATACATTTTGAACCAAATGGTCAAATTTTCAAAGAAAAAGTTAAATTTTCGACCAAAAAAGATTACTTAAACAAAATAGTTAAATTTTTAACAAAATTATTTAATTTTAAACAAAATAGTTGAATCTTGAACCAAATACCTGAATTTTGAACCTACAAAGATGAATCTTCAACCAAGAAAATTAATTTTCTACCAGAAGACAAATTTTCAGCCAAATATTTAAATTTTCCAATAAAAAACATAAGTTTTCAACCAAAAATAGAACAGTTAAATTCTTTGTTTACAAAAATACTTTTAAAAAAAAACGAATGTTCGACCAGTTGAATTCATCGAAAAAAACGGTTTTTAAACAAAATAGTTCAATCCTCAACCCAAAGATGAATTTTGAACAAAGGAAATTAATTAACTACCCAAAAAGATGAATTTTCCACAAAAGACTTGAGTTTTCGAGTTAAAAAGTCGAATGTTTTATGAAACTGTTGACTTTTAAACCGGAAAAGGTGAATTTTCAACAAGAAAGTTAATTTTCAATCAAGAAGGATGATTTTTGAACCAAATAGTTGAATTCCACCAAGAAAGATGAATTTTTAACCCCATAGTGGAATCCTTAAATGAAAAGATGAATTTTCAACAAAATACATGAATTTCGCATCAAATAGTTAAATTTTCAACTTATAAATGATACATTTTGATCTAAAAATGGAATAGTTTAATTTTCAGATAAAAAAATTATTTTTTAACCAAATAAACAACGAATTTTGTACAAAATCGTCAAATGTCTGACCAAAGAGGTGAATCTTGAAAAAATAAATCTTTAACAGAGTAGTTCGACTTTCAACCATGTAGTTGAATTTTCAACCAAGAAAGATGAGTTTATAATCAATTAGTTAAATTTTCAACAACAAAAAAATGAATTTTCTACGAAGAAAAGCAATGTTTTACAAAAAAAGATGACTTTTCACAAAATACATTATTATTTAACAAAATTAATGAATTATAAAGTCAAAAAGACGAATAATCTACAAAACAGTTGAATTTTCAACCCAAAAAAAAGATTTATAACAAAAAAGTTAATTTTTTACCAAATAGTTAAATTTTCAAAGGAATAGTTCAATTTTCTGACAAATTTGTAAATTTTCAAGCCAAAAAGACGAGTCTTCTACAACCAAATAGTTGAATTTTCAACTACAATGACGAATCTTCAACCAAAAGAAATTAATTTTTCACAAAGTAGTTTATTTTAAACCAAAAAATATTTTTCTTTCGAATCGAAAATAGTTGAATTCAACCAAAAAAGACGAATTTTCAAGAAAATAGTTGAATCCTCAACCAAAACAGATTAATTTTCAATCAAACAGTTGAATTTTTCACCAAAAAAGATGATGAGAAGAAATTTCCACCAAAAGAGAAGAAGTTTCAAACCATAAAGACGAATTTTTCTTAACCAAATAGTTGAATTTTCAACTAAGATGACGAATCTTCAACCAAAAGAAATGAATTTTTCACAAAGTACTTTATCCTTAAACCAAGTAGTTGATTTTTCAAACAAAAATGATAAATTCTCAACGAAACATGTGATAGTTGATATTCCGATCAAACAAGATTTGAATTTGCAATAAAAAATAGATGAATTCAACCAAGCAAGATGAATTTTGAACAAAATACATGGATTTTCAATCAAATAGGTGAACTTTCAACTAGACACGATCAATTTTCAATTGAAAATATCAATTTTCAACCAAAAATGGAATAATTACATTTTCAGTTACAAAAATTAACTCTACCAGAAAAAAAATATTTTTCAACAAAGTAGTTGAAGTTTCAACCAAAGCGAAGCAGTTTCAACTAAAAAAAATTAACTATCAATGGAATAGTTAAATTTTCGATTTAAAAAATTAATTTTTAACCAAAGAGTTGAATCTTCAACGAAAAAAATGAATTTTTAACAAATTAATTCAATTTTCAACCAAGTAGTTGTATTTTTGACCAAAAAAGATGACTTTTCAACAAAATAATTGCATTTTGAACAAAATAATTAAATTTTCAACACGAAAAATGAAATTTTCACCAAGAAGAGTTGCATTTTCTTATTGTGCTCTATTAAATCAGTTCGCAGTGCATCAAAGAAATGAGAAAAAAGGGAAGTTTCTTGAAAACAGGAGAAAAAGAAGAATTCTTTTAAAAAAAGGAAAAGAGTGTGAAGTCTGAAATATGAAAGTAATTTTCAAACTTCTCAAGTTATTATTGAACTGAACCGTTGCAGGGCCATCTTTTGCAAAATTCGCAAATTTTGTTAGAATTTATCATCAGTAAACGTACTACACGTCATTTAAGTGCAAAACGTTATTTCCACTAACCCCCCCCCCCCCCCCTCCCCCATGCTACCAAGCATACTTGCTAACAATGCTTCTTTACCGACATTTATTTTGCAATAACTGAAAATTTTCAAAATTAAAAAAATGGCACTAAAGGACGTTTGTAAGGTTCTATATTTTTATAAATACAAAAAAATATTTGACAGAGGAATTTTTTTTAAATTCTCAAACTAGCACGGTGGACCTGCAGTTTCTTTAAAAAAAAAAATCTATGGAGGTGGACATAGTTGAGAGTGGACATAGTTGAATTTTCATTATATTTCGTGAATAATCTTCGTCTTTTTGAAAGATTTAAATTGGCTCACGAAAAATACTGATTTGGGCCGAGGTTAGGAGTGTAAAAAAAATTAATTATTCAAAAAATATGAAGTAGCAAAGGATAAACATAGGGGGACGTAGTTAAAGTTTACAGGTTACAAAACACGCTTTCATTTTTTTCAAAGAATTTTCTTATGACAATCTCTTCCAAAATCATTCAACAGCTTCGAAAATCGTTTTTCTGCACTTTTTGAAGAGAATTTATGTTAAAACAGCATACAATCTAGCTTTGTATTCTCGAAATATACACAAAAAACTGAGGCGGACGTAGTTGATGCGAATTTCGGAGACAAGGATAAATATATCTCTACAAAATTATTTATGGAATTTCAATGAATAAAAACAGTTTTTCCAAAGTATTGAATAGTTTCTTAAGTAAGTAAGCAACAAATAAAGAATTAATATATCTATGGAATGTTCAGGAAAACTAATTAGTCTTCAACTTGGACCTGAGGACAACACACATCATTAATCCACGATGTTCAAATGAAATAATTCCACCAACACACAAAAAAAGGTCGAGAACTTTCAGCGAGACATATATATCTTTCTGTGTATTTTGGGCCACTGAATCCGAATCCGAGGTCAAAATAACACCTTTCATGATTACTTTCCGACATAACCTCAAAAAACCTCATTTTTGAGTATGTGATGAAAAAACATGGTTTCGTCATGGATTTCAAGCCGCTGAATTCAAAAATGGGGCAGATCAGTGATATTACTAAAAAATTCAAAACATAACCTCAAAAAAAATTTGCCTGAGCGGCACTTTTCAAGACTAAATTGAATTAATGTACTTCCAGACATTGAATACAATACGTAAATCAAATTAGCGTTGGTCTTCCATGGCTGTATGGAAGGACATAGCTATTTTTTTGTTATAATGCACTCTTTTGCATTTGAAAAAAACCTTCGTCGCGGCATCTTCCCTTCAGAACTTTTTTTCCGACTTAAATCTCTTTCCGATGTCAAACAGTAGTCCATCATCATATTTTCATCCCATCTTCCTTGATATCGTTCTTTCATCACTTCAATATCTTGATAGAACCTTTCTTCTGTACTTCACTGTAGTCCCCAGGATTTTCAGGAAAGTATTCAACATGAGACCCATGAAATGGAGCTTCAAACTCATTAAACACTTCAATTTTTTGAAACTATCGACCATTCTCGAAATCTTTTTTTTCCACTCTGGACTTTTAACATTTCACAGAAATTGTTCAACAACATTTTTGCAATCAAGTCATGCTCTTTCCTCAGTTCAAATCATTTTAGTAACAAAAACTTCATCTTTTAATTGCTGTCGAATTTGAAGTCCATCAAATATCCCTTCTTTCAACTTAGCATCGGACAATTGGGAAAACTGAGACATTTCATGAGACCCAACTTAATATGAAGAGGCGGAAGGAGGACTTTCGATGGCTTCATAATGGGTCATTGATGACGTTTCTGGATCCTCTTTCCAGCGACATTCTTTTTGGCCAAACTTTTTTTTTTGTAATGATTACCACATTCCCGGCTGTCCCATACACACAAGAAACAAGGATACTTCGTATTTTCTGATTACTGTCCCAAAAGCATTGTAAGAACTCTGAAATCTCCACAAATTTGCCATTTATGTTGTTCGTACTTGATTTTTTCCAAGACGATTTTCATATAACTGTAATTTTCATTGAGTTTTGTTGAATGAGCTATTGGTATCGATGCATAGTTCTTTTTGCTGTGCAGTAAAACGGCCTTCAGGCTTCGTTTAGAAGATTCTATGAATAACTTCCACTCTCTATCTTTGTAAACTGCTGGTTTCAATTCGTTTGTAAGTCCATTGAAATTCGTGCAATAGACTCAAGACAGTTCTTGATCGAAATGAAAGTATTTCCGAAAATTCTGTTCTCTGTTTCGATAAACACTACACTTTGTCCCTTTTGCTGTATTTTTTATTTCTTTCAAAGCTGAAGCAAGGTGTTCAGCGTCATCTTCAGGTAATCCCGAATCTCGAATGAAGTCATTCAATTCCTTTTGGGACCACCTCTCTGAATGTCTCGTTTTTGTGTCATGTGTAGTGTACTCGTCATCAGATGTTTTACATTCAATGTTGGAATCTTCACTGCTGCTCGTGAAATAGCCTGTTTCATGTTCCAGAAATGCCTCCTTTTTTTATTGTTTGAATGAGAAATGCCAACTTATACTGGAATGTCTGCAGGTTTTTTTATTTGTGGTCCTATCACCGAAGAGACTGTGTCATAAGTTATTGATTTTTTGTTGAAAATTCTCCATTTTTTCGCAACGTTCATTCAGAAGTAACAATCCCTTTCATTTTTCGGTTTTTCTCAAATTGCCGGTATAATAAACCTCAAGCTTACATTGCTTTCATTTTCTTCGCATTTGTACAACATGAAATTGCAAGCGGGGCATATTATATGAGGAGCCCAGCTTTCATCTCGTTCTGGAAACTTAATGTTAAAGTATTTTGCATACATGTCCCGAATTATCCCAGTAATGTTCTCCCGATATTTTGGGATTTCACATTTCGTACAAATTTAACAAAATTGACTGATTGTTTTGACAACTATGCGTATTTTCAAAGTTTTTTGTTTTGGAAGCCATGCTTATTCCAATCCCCGTACGTTAAAGATCCTGGCCCGATCACAGGCGAGTCCACTGTCCTGGGGGTGATAACCCTCATACCTTCCCAAGGCTAAGTATGAGGGCTTTCCGGCTTTGATGAGAACAATTTGTAGAAGAATACTGTACGAAGTCGAAAAAATAACTGAAGGGCTCCTTTGAATGGGTGAAGAGAAGCAAGCCTCAGGTCTCTGACACACGACACAACGTGTGTGTCAGAGCCTTACATTTTCGATGCATTGGACGAGAGAAAATGTTGGTCAGGCAACTGACAAGATCTTGGAATTTCGAAGGTAAATTAAGAAGGGGGAGGGAAGCAGGATTGCTCAAGCGTGTGCTCAAGAGATTATGAACGAGGGAAGGAGGGGTAAGGTAGGACGTTCAAAATAGAAGGAAAAGAGTTCCGAGATGGGCTTGAATGTGGTATGTATGTGACGGATAAAGAATGGCAAGGAACAGAGAAAGAGATGACAGCAAGGCAAAAAAAGGAAAGATGGGAGAAAATTTCGGAGTCAAAGTACAAGAGCTGGTATAGTATGGTTAAGAGGGAGAAGAGCCGTAATATATGAAAGAGACTAAAAATAAGAGCAAATGGAATAAAGTGATGGGATTCAGAATGGGAAAGGGGGTAAGAGCATGCAGGTATTCAATGAATGAATAAGAGAATTTGTGTAATATGGGTTTGAGCAGGAATCATGGTTGCATGCGTTAGAGAGATGCACACGTGGTGAACGGGAAGAAGAAAGTATAGAAAAGAGAATGAAGTGGATTTTGAACGGGAATGGCCAGGGTGAGGAATGGATGAAGAAGCTGGAAGAATTGAGAGAGAGAGAGAGAGAGCGCTGGTTGCATTGGGTAGGGTGCAGCCAAAAAATGACTCCTAAAGAAGGAGAGTAATGAAGCAGCATTGCGGAATAGAGCTACAGTTCTTAGATTGAGGTGGTAAGAGAAAAGCGAAAGCCCAGAACAAGATCGCAAGCGTCTAGAATTAACAATAGTGGTTGAGACGATATGTGAGAAATAGTTGGTACGATTATATACAAAGATTGCCGATAAGAAAACATCTAATGGTTCTTTGAAGACTCTTAAACTCGTAAAGGGAGAGAGTATAAACAAAGAAGGAAGATTAATTTCGCATACAGACATTTGGAATTAATTGTGGTTTGGAAAAATTTGAGCATTACTTGTAAAGATTGGTATGTTCAAATACTGACATATCTGTGAAGCAAAAACAAATTTATATTATTTCAAGGAAAGATGAGTCAGGGGTTAAATTAGTAATACGGTTGTGCATGAATAGAAACCGCAATATCAGACAGGTTATTGTCATCAGTCAATATTATCATAGCATTGAATCATGCCAATCTTATCTGAATGTTCAGAGGCATACCGCAAAACATTACATTATCATAGCTTGAATGTATAAACCAATCGATCATGCGCGCCAGTTGTATAGATTGACATCTTTGTAATTCAACTCGCGCTGTAACGGCATCTGCAATTGTTTTCCCTTCGCTCAGATAAGGTTGACGTGATTTTATGACTCGATATTGATTGATGGAGTGCTCTTCAGAGACACTTATTTCACCCCGATTATTTTCATGTAACTTGCTCATCTTATTGCTCTTAGTGAGTTTTAATTGACGCGGGTACTTATTTTGTTGATGGTAGATTTGAATCAAGTGCTATAAGGTTCACATTTGGACCTCTCGCGATCATAAGGGGTATGCGTGGATTCAGCCTGAGAAGTATTGTCCTGATAGTCAATTTAAGAGATCGCTCTAATTGTAATCTCAGGGACTGATGCTTATAGAGAGTTTTAAGGCGCATCTCTTTTCCTTCATGCTAAATTTATATGTCTTGTAGTTTTTGATGTAATTGGTAGAAAGTAGATTTGTCAAAAACAAAAAATTTCACTCTTTTTTGGGACAAAACTTTTCTGGCTAAATCCACGCGTATCCCCTTTTGATCGCAAGAGGTTCATTTATTTGATTTCAAATTGTATGTGTAATTATGTAATTGAGTTGAAAACTAATATGCCTGAATACGTTGAATTTCAGAAATGTTGCTGTTGAAGAGTTCTTGGTTTCACACAAAGTTAGACTTTGCTTGGTTTCGCATGAACTGCCAAATATCTGTTATGCACAAACATGGAAATTGAGAGGTTTCAAAATAAATGGAAATTAATGTAACGATAATATCTTCTGAAATAGTTTCCAAAATGTTTATTATGATTTAAATGTGATATTGATGTGTGTTTTTCATTTGGCTAACAACTACAGGAAACGTATTTTGAAACATGTCTTATATTCCATTTCATAACGATGTAAAGAATTCCAAAATATTCTATGAAATTCCAAAACATTCTAGAACATGACAAAATATACCCAATTTTTCAAAGAGCATTAGAGACAGTGTATTCCAGAAAATCCCAAAATACTCCAAAATGTTTTCTATGCAGCTGAAAAATTACTGCATATTTCAGAGCATCAGAAAAATTCAATAATGATCTAGAAAGTTCTAGAGTAATCCATAATATTCTATAAGTGTCAAGAACATTGCAGAAAAGTCACCAAAACTCTAGAAATTTCTCAGAATTTCAAAAATGAAGAATCTACAATAAAACTCACAAAATATATATAAAATTCAAGAATATTCCCGAGTGTTCCACAAGATTCCAAATTTTACAGACTATTGAAGAACATTCTATTCCAAAATATTCTACATCGAATCTTTCCAAATATTCATAATATTATCGAAAATTCTAGAGTTTTTGAGAATATTTCAAATTATTTCATAAAATTCTATATTATTCAAGAATATTGATGAATATTCTCCTTCAGAATATTCTACATAATACATTCCAAAATATTCCAGAATATTCCACAAGAATCTATATTCTTCAAGGACATTGCAGAATATTCATATACAGAATATTTTAGAAACGTCAAGAAGATTTCAAAGTTTTCAAAAAATTCCAGAAATAAAGAGTTTCATGAAATTCCAGTCCACTCTAGAAAATTCCATATTATTCCTAAGGCTTCCCAAACCTTCGAATACATCGAGGAATGTTATATACTACAACATTCTAAAGCATTCCATAATTTTTTATATTTTTATATGTTTTGATATTTCTTCAGAAATATGTGGAATTAGTAAATTCACTTGATGATTGGAAAAATTCTTCATAGATTAAATTCCTCCATTTTTTGTGATTCTTCTAAACAAATTAATAGGCAAAGCTGGCATCTTCTGAATTTTCGGTGTTTGAATACACTATTGTGATGATTCCATCGTCAAATTTGGTAAAATTAACAATCAATCACAACAGATAACTAAACGCTTAAAATTTGTATAGTCGTAAACAATTGTTTCAAACAAATGCACTTACTTCACATTGTTTAGAATAGAACATTTTTCCTTTTCACGAAGTCACTTCTTTTCATCTCAATAATAATACTATAGTACAAAAGATTGTCATTTGAAAACATATTCTCATTGTTCTGAACGATTCCTATAAAAAATTGACAGTTCTTTATAAGAATTGATAAAAACAATGTTAATTATTACTATATATTGTCGAATGGCAACCTTTTGTGTGATTGATAGAATAGATGATTTTGTTTTCACAAATTGTTCATAATAATGACAATTATTCTCATTTAGTTCTCAGTCATGATTAATTATTACTTTTGCATAATTCAACGACGGACGAATGATGCATAATGCATTCAAACATAATAAATGCAGCAGATGCCGGTTTCGTCCATTAATTTGTTATTAATAATTGAAGTAGTGAAAAAATTCAATGTGTGATGGAAATTTCCTTTAATTGAAAGTAAATTGACTAATTTCATGTATATTTAAGAAAATATCAATAAATAGATCACAGCAGGTAGCACACCTATCAAAAATTAGGTGTTTTGGCATTTTTCAATTTCAAAAACAAATTAACAACTTAGAAAAAAATTGGCCTCGTCAGACTTTTTCGAAATTTAAAAATCCTCAATTTAAAACTTGAATCTTTTTCAGGTTAATGATAGGCAGACAGAAATTTTAAATGAATCTTTAGACTTATCGTCTTTAGATTAATGTGTATTTTTTGTCGATTTCGAAATTCAAGATTTTTTTCTCTCAATGTTCATAGATATTGTTTGAATTGATTTAGTATGGAGAACATTTTCGCTGGATTGTATTTTTTTTTGTAAAATTCAAAGGGCTGCCACAGACAAAATTACTTGAAGTGAAGAAAGTGACCTATTTAAACCAAAAGGTGACCAAGAGTGACTTATTTCTAGCCCAAAAAGTGACTAAATTTTTCTAAAAGTGACTAATGTGACCTAATGTTTTCTTGGCTTCAAATGAATTCGATGGAATTTATAAGAATTTCAGGTGAATTCTGAAGAATTCAGGATAAATTAATAAGAATTTAAAATGAATTCAAACCAATTCAAGTTAGATTCAAAAGAATTCAAATGATTTAAAAGAAACAAAGAATCCAAAGAAATCCATTGATTGCAGTAAAATTGTAGCGACTTTAAAAGAATTCAAGAGACACTGACGAGATCCGTTAAGACTTGAGTGAATTGAACAAAATTTTGAAAACTAAAAAATTTCCATGTAATTGAAAAAATGAAGAGTGAACTGAATTCAGAACGAATTCAACCTAATTTAAGTGAATTGAAAAATATTCAAAAGATAAAAATAAAAAAAACAATGAATTAAAGAAGAGTTGCTACAAAATCCCAATTTCGGAATTTCCTGTCTTTTCCCTGACTTATATTTTATTTTCTCTGACCGTTATAAACTTTGCATTGAGTGCATTAATTTGGAGTAAATTTGCAAAAATTCAAAGAAATTCAACAGAGTTTGAAGGAATTCAGAATAAGTTAATAAGAATTCTGGCAGCATTCTAAATGAATTGAAAAAAAATTCAAAATACTCCATTGATTTCAGTAAAATTAGAGGGAATTTAGAAGAACTCGGGGGAATTCCAGAGAATTCGATAAATTTCATACGAATTTAAGATCAATTTAAAATAATTCAGGGTGAATTAAAAATAATTCAAGTAAATGGAACAACTGTTTCGAAATTCAGAAAAATTTCATTGAATTCCATAAACAGATAAGTAGGAGTCAATGAAATTAGTAAATTTATAGGAATTTGAGGAAAATAAGAATTCAACAAAATTCATAAAAATTCAAGTGAACTTAAAACAATTCAAAACTAATAAAATGGGATTGAACAGAATTCAGGGCAAATTTAACAGAGTATAAGGGAAATTAGAAGAAATTAATGAAAATGATCAAAATTCAAAGAGAATTTTGAAAAAAATTTTAGTGGATTGAAATCAATTTAAAAATATCAACAAAAAAATCATTGAATTCATTGAACTTAGAGTGAATTTGATAAAATTCTAGAAAAATTCAAAAGAATTGATCAAAATTCAGGATATATTAATCAGAACTCTTGCCAAATTCCAAAAAAATGTTTAAAAAATCCAGAATATTCCATTGATTTCTGTCAAACTAGAGCGAATTTAGAAGAATTCAAGGAAATTCCAGAAATTCGATTTAATATATTCAGGGTGAATTTAGAATAATTTAAGTGAATGGAACAAAATTTCTCTGTTAATGAGAATCCATTGGATTCAGATGAATGAGAGCAAATAGAATTATTGAATTGAGCGAGGAATTGAGAGGCATATAAGGAAAATGAAAAGAATTCAAAGAAATTCATCAAAATTCTGGGTGAATTTCTAAAAAATTGAAGTGAACTGAGAAAAAATTCACAATTACTTAAAAAATTGATCAAATTCACTAAATTTGGAGTGAATTTACAAAAATTAAAGGAAATTCAAAAGAATTTAAAAAAGGTCAGTATAAATTAATGAGAATTTTGGGTGAATTCAAAATCAATTGAGGAAATTCAAAATATTTTATTGCTTTGAGTAAAATTAGAGCAAATTTGGAAGAATTCGAGGAAATTCAGAAGAATTCAAAATTAATAAAAAAGAATTCAGGGTGAATTTAAAATAATTTAAGTGAATGTGACAAGTTTCTGGAATTCAAAAAAATTCTATTGAACTCAGATAAACGGGAGTGAATGGAATTAGTGGATTTAGAGGCATTTCAGGAAAATATGAAAAATTCGATGAAATTCATAAAAAATTGAAGGTAAATTTTTTTTTTTAATTTAAGTGAACTGCAAACAACTTGATACTATTTAGAAAAGTCATTCAATTCATCAAATTTGGAGTGAACTTAGAAGAGTTCAAGGAAATTCAAAAGAATTTTATGAAATTCCAAAGACTTCAGGGTAAATTAAAAAGAAAAACTAAACAAAAATCCAAAAATCCATTGAATTGCGTAGAATTAAGTGATTTTAGAAGAAGTCAAGTTAATCCAAAAAAGTTCAGGAAGAATTTGAAAAATACAAAACAATTCCAAATAATTCAAGAGAGTTCAGGATAAATTAATAATAGTTCAGTGTGAATTCCAAATCAGTTGAAAAAAATCCAAAATATTTTATTGATTTTAATCAAATTGGAGTGAATTTAGAAGAATTGAGGGAATTAAGAAAAAATCAAGAGAATTCGTTGAAATTCATACGAATTCAAGAAAAATTTTTAATAAATCAAGTGAATAAGAATATAATAAAATTTATAAGAATTCAAACAAATTAAAATTCCAAAAAAAATTTATTTCAGTGGATTTCAAAGGGATTCCACAAAATACAGGGTGAATACAAATAATTCAATAAAATGCAGAAATAAGTATAGACCTGAATTAAGTCACTGAGAATAACAACTAAGTGAAGCCCAAAAATAAAAATTTTCATGAGAAACAAAGAAGGTTTTCTGTAATAGATTTCAAATCAGAAAATTCTGAGAAATTCATAGAAGGAAGTTGTCCTCATAAGATAAATTTTAGTTATTTGCAAACATTCAAAAAAAATTCCATTGGGGGGGGGGGGAGGAAAAACGAAATGTGTTTTGCCTAGTTATCATTCTCAATTATTTTAAAATAGTTTTTTTTCATATTTTGCTCTGATGAAAAACCGGCGAAATTGTTTTCTCATCGATAAATCTTAATCTTAAGTACTTGAAACTGCAAAAAATATATTTTCGAAAACAGTGAGCTTTACCTAGTTGTCATATCTGTACCTCAATCTAATAGTATCTCTGTTTTAATTTATTGGAAAAAAAGTGACCAAAGTGATCATCTTATTTAAAAGAGTAACTATAGTGACTTTACCTTTAAAAAGTGACTAAGGAGTGATTTGAGAAAAAAAAATGTCTAAATGTGAATGAAGTGACTGTGCGGCAGCCCTGAAAATTTAGGGCTCATTCTTCATTAAATGAAGCGGGGAATGCTAAACGGTGCTAAGTCCAATTAACCTAATTTTACAGAGAAGCAAAAAATCTTTCCAGAGGGAGAATTAACAACCGATAGAGGAATTTTTTTTCAGGTAAATGGAGCAGCTTAATAGACGTTGTGCTAAAAAAATATGTATCGCTACATTTACATGTAGTAATCTAGTGAAAAGAGTACATAAATCGTTAGGAAAATCATAAGTAATACATATTTTTATTCATTTCTTAAACAAATAACACTAAATAAGATGAGAACGGAACATTTTCAGAACTATTCAAACATCTTTTAATGTTGATAATAATATCTCCAATTGCTAAATATTTGGTAAATTCCTTTAATGACACACTATTCAATCGATAAGTACACAAATTTCAATATAAGTTCGTTAGATGGATTTCTTTATCCGTTTTTCAGAATTTTTCGATTTGTTTATTATTTTTCGAGTTTTAGTACTTTCTATGAAGAAAAATCGATTCTTAAGTAATTAGACACACCTACAGCTCACACTATTCAACTGACCGGTACACAAATTTTAAGATAAGTTCATTGAATCGGATTCTTTATCTGCTTTTCAGAATTTGTTAATTTGTTAATTATTCTTCGAGTTTTTGTAATTTCTATGAAGGAAAATCGATTCTTCAGTAATTAAACATACCTACAGCCCACACTATTAAATCGATCAGTACACAAATTTCAAGATAAGTTCGTTGGATGGATTTCTTTATCCGTTTTTCAGAATTTTTCGATTTGTTGATTATTTGTCGAGTTTTAGTACTTTCTATGACGAAAAATCGATTCTTAAGTAATTAGACACACCTACAGCTCACACTATTCAACCGATCGGTACACAAATTTCAAGATAAGTTCATTGAATCGGATTCTTCATCTGCTTTTCAGAATTTGTTAATTTGTTAATTATTCTTCGAGTTTTTGTACTTTCTATGAAGGAAAATCGATTCTTCAGTAATTAAACATACCTGCAGCCCACACTATTAAATCGATCAGTACACAAATTTCAAGATAAGTTCTTTGGATCGGATTCCTTATCTGCTTTTCAGAATTTGTTGACTTGTTAATTATTTTTTGAGTTTTAGTACTTTCTATGAAGAAAAATCGATTTTTCAGTAATTGGACACACCTACAGTCCACACTATTCAGCCGATCAGTACAGAAATTTTAGGACGAGTCTAATGGATGGAATTATTTATATTTTTTTCACGATTTTTTTCGTTCATTATTTTGCGAGTTTTAGTACTTTTTATGAAAAAAAATCGATTTTTTAGTTTTGAGACACACCTGCATCCTACACTATTCAACCGATCGGTACAGAAATTCAGAGACAAGTCTGCTGAAAAAAATTATTTATCTCCTTTTCAGAAATTATTGATTCGTTAATTATTCTTCAAGTTTTAATACTTTTCGTGCAGAAAAATCGATTTTTTAGTAACTAGACACACCTACAGTCCACGCTATCGAACCGATTAGTACAAAAATTCTGAGACAAGTCTGGTGGATGGAATTATTTCTATTTTTTTCACGAATTTTTGCTTTGTTGTTTAATTTGCGAGCTTAAGTACTTTTTATGCAGACAAATCGATTTTTTTGTAATTAGACATACCTGCATCCTACATTATTCAATCGATTGGTACACAAATTTCAAGATAAGTTCGTTGGATCGGATTCTTTATCCGTTTTTGAGCATTTTTCGATTTGTTGTTTATTTTTCGAGTTTTTGTACTTTTGATGAAGAAAAATCGATTCTTTAGTAATTAGACACACCTACAGCCCCCACTATCCATCCGATTGGTACAAAAATTTTAAGACAAGTCGGCTAAAAGGAATTATTCACTTCGTTTTCAGAAATCATTATTTCGTTAATTATTTTTCGAGTTTCAATACTTTTTATGCAGAAAAATTGATTTTTTAGTGAGTAGACACACCTACAGCCCGCACTATTCAACAGATCAGTACGAAAATTCTAAGACAAGTCTGCTAGATGGCATTATTTATATTCTTTCACGAATTTTACTTTCTTGATTATTTTTCGTGTTCCAGTACTTTTTATGAAGAAAAATTGACTTTTCATCATTAGACACACCTACAGCCTATACGAATTTGTACCGATTTGTGCAGAAATTTTGAGATAAATTTATTTTATGGAATCCTCTATTTGTGCAAAAGTTTGAAGATAAATCTGTATAAATCTCACTAACAGATCTTCGTCTAATTTCAAATTAATTAACGATTTCTAGAATTTTTTACATCTCCACCGGGAACAATCGTCATGTTTTTTTACATGACATTATGAAAAAACTATATACAAGAGCATGAAGCCGTACGTATTTTTGAATTTTATTTCTTGTTCTTACTATTTTCCGTATATGAAAAAATTAACAAATTTTTTGACCTAGAATAGAAATTATATTTTAAATTATATAATGTAAATATCAATACCAATTATATGCATCATATTGTGTTATTATTAAATATTTCAAGGGCGCCACTGCATACGGACGTAAGTGTTAAAACGCGACTTTTACATGAGGAAAACAAAACCGACAAACTTCATCGCACTCAATTTTAAACAAAAAACTAAAAAATGGTCCCAAAATATTGTCAAGCCCGATTGAATCGTGAATATAATGCTTTGAAAAAAGCAACCACCTCCGAAAAAAAACCCTTCTCAAAGGAACGGCGCATCACAAAAAATGCCGAGTTTGACTCCGAAAGAATTGCATAAGTTTTTCATTCTTCCATTTAAAGAAAAAAAACAATAAATTTCTTCAGAGCTCTTCCTCAGCTTCATAAAATCGCAAACAGAGTGCTTAAAAAAGCCAATCATTTACGACAAAACCCTTATGAAATAATGACCTGTCTCAAAACACACCAGACACATCAACTATGAAAAAATTCCGCCAAGTAAAAGCTTATCAGTACAATGAACATAGTTTATGAAACCAACATTTGCCAATTAATTCTAAAAGATATCTGGAGGAAATCCTGACGAGATTTTTTCTCTTTTTTTCAATTTTATGAATCTCGTCAAGATTTCCTTTCCTTCCTTTATAATACATTCTCAAAGCTGATGTAATTTTTTCAATTTAATAAATTAAAAAATTCAGATATCTTTTAGAATTAATTCACAAACTTTGATTTCATAAACTATGTTCATTGCTTGATAAATGTTTAATTGGCGGAATTTTTTACATCGTAAATATTTTTAGTGAGTCATTTTTTCAACAAAAAGAACAAAATTTGGGGGTTTTGAAGAATTAAAAAATCTAAAATTGTAACGCGCACACTATCACAGATATTTCACAATATTCATCAGACACCCGTAGACAAAGTCGTGAGCAAAAAGTGATACGTTCCCGCCTGTTTCCTTTGGGAGGGGGAAGTAATTCAGGGAATAGGCAGGTAAGGAAGGTTATGCTGGATGTCGGCAGGTTATGCTGGATGTCGGCAGGTTATGTTGAATGCCAGCAGGTTATGCTGCTTGCCAGCAGATTATAACGCCAGACTATGGCCATCCAGGCTTATTTGGCTTGGATGGTGAACCTTCCGGTGACGGTTGGGGCAGCTTCAATTGTCACCTCCTGGTGACTGTCGGTGCAGCTTTAGTTGCCACCTGCTGGTGAGGGTTGGCAAGCAATGTTTCCCTCTGTCTAAAGTTCGAACCCATTGAACCAATATTCAAAAGGGCTGCTTGATCGTGCACCTTGAGTAATATTGGTTTGATTTGTTTGAACTCGCAGCTCGCGGTTCAGTTAGTTCCCCAAGAGAACGCCTGAAAGGCCGGGAGATACGTAAATAAGCCGTACCGTTGGGGAGGTAGCTGAGTTAGAGTCCTTTAAAAGAGGACTGCCCTCATCTTGTTTCCTCAGCCATAAAAAGAGCTGGAGAAATTATCGGCGAAGTCCTTGAAAGAACTAAATTTGTTTGCGAGATTATCTGATGAGGAGAGGACTGCCAAAATTCTGTTGAACTTCTTCATTTCTCAAACTTGTCTTGAGTTGGAGAGTCAGAGAAATATGGTATAGCAGGCAGACAGGCAAGCAGGCAGGCTCTCTTAGTGTCGCTAGTCGTGGCTGGAGGTCGAGTTGATCGTGTCTTCATCCCGGTGAGAGGTCAAAGGTCGAATGTCCTCTGTGAAGAAATGGGGTGTGGATAAGGGAACCCCAACCATCACCCCATCTTGTGAGATCTAATGCATTCAAGTGGGCGGATGGCCGCAGATCTCCCCGAGGAATGATCGGACTGGAAGAAGTTGTGGTGCTTTGCCCTTTCGGCATAAATGCATCATCAGAGAGAAATTTGACATGGCAGAGAGTTAAAGTGGCGTTTATTTGTGTGGAAAAAAAGACCGCAAGTGGGAGAAAAATACAAAATCTGAGAGATTATTTTATGTGAGAAAAGTAAAAAAGAAGAGAGGTAAGGGGTTAGTGTGATCAAAAATGAATGTTGTGGCCAAGTCAGATGTGGCAGGTCGGCGCCGTATCGAGACGGTCTCAAAGCCGCGCTGACCCTCCACCTCCCGCCAAGTGACTGACATCATGAGAAATTCTTTTGAAATATATGGTAATTGATTTTCTCTGTAATGGAGGGAATTCTTCGTATATCTGCGGGTTTTGGTGAAACATCTGAGAAATTTATTTTGAATGATCTTTGTGTGTTGAATGTTAGTTTTTGACGCACCTCCCCAAATTGTCAAAGCGTGAGCTATGATAAGTCGGATCAACGTTTTATAGATTAGGATTTAATAATCAGTTTTTAGACTTGAGTGTCTATTTATAGTAGAATTGAGATGCGACATGACCCCGCGGGCTTTTCCTTTTATTTCCAGGATATGCTGCTTCCAATGAAGACGTTTATATAATTTACCCCCTAATGTCCTTTGTAGCTGAAACATCCTCCTTTTATGCCGACGCGCTTAGGGAGCGCGCGGCAGCTCGATCTGGTGGGAAAGTCGTGCGTCATTGATCCCTGAGTCGATGGAGGAATTCGCTTCGCGAGGCTTTCCCCAATCCGTGAGAATTTCTTGGGCCAGCGCTCCAATTATATTATTCCTCGTTTGCGTGCCATGTCTGCCGCCTGCTTTGCTTCACTTCTCTCTCAGCATTACATTTGTAGTTTTAACTCTGAATTCTTTCTTAAATACGATGGCTTCTCAAAAAGAAGCATAATTAAAAATATTCAAGTAGAGCGAAATGACAAAATTATGAACTCCGAGATATTTATAAAGAATAAAATGAATAAAATTAGAAAAGTAAAAAGAAATTGCTAGATATTTATATAGAAAAACGACTAATAAATTCTTAAATATAATTTAAAAATTCCTGACTCAAAGCTTGCTTGTTTATTTATTTAATTTATTCTAACATTCTTTTCATAGATGCTGACAATAATTTAAATTTTATAAGATTCGGTGGATAATTGAAGTTAAATCAAAAAGGATAAATCAGAAATTGAGTTTTAAAATGATTTCAGATTTAAAAGAAATATTAAGACAAGCAAGGATCGTCAAAGTGAGAGTAGAAAACTCGAATTTGCATGTATATCAAAAGTTTGTAATTAATAAAATCGCAAGTTCTGTAAAATTGTGTAAACAAAGTTTTACAAAGCCGAGTGAATCCCGAAGTCCCAAATAATTTTCTTGGAAAGTTTCGAATTGAGGTACTAAATTTTCGAAATTCAAAGTGTATCAAAGGCGGCTTCTTGCACATGAACTCCTTGTTCCAAAGACGTTCTCCGTGGCAAGTAGTGCAAGTACCGCATAAGTTGCAATCTCTGCGGTTCTGGGTTTCCCGTCAAATCTTAAACCACTGTGGTAAACTCTATATAGCCTGGCATCCTTTGAAGTTCGCTCAGCAGTTATATATGAAATTTGAGTGTGTTCAATGTGCATTTACTGAAGGTGAGCAACCTTCAATAATGCACTCAAATTATAACTTAAATTACACGCAAATACCCAAATACATACAGCTAGGTTGAACGCTTTGCGCGAGCGATTACCGGACAATGGAATGGAAATCGCCCTAGGGATACGAGTCAGTATTATATAACCGAACAAGTGTAGCTCTGAAGCAATTAACAATTTAACAACTCAACCATTCGTAAAATCTGTTATGCGAGGAACGAGCCGTCCATAAACTATGTTACCAATATTGAGGGGCCGTGCAGAAGTTGATCTATTTAACCTCATTTGAAAAGAGGCGCCTACAAGGCCCTGACCAGTATTTATATTTTCAATAAAAGATGCTGAATTATAATCAGGCAATAATAGGGCTTTTAAATAGGGGTATCTATAATAATAAAGTACGTGGCTTCCTAATGTTGTGCTCTCGTCCGTTTTGCATGAAGTTGCTCGGTTTCTACTGGTTTCTTAATTCTTTTGTTTTACTATTTGTTTATTACTGAGTAAAGGAGTTGAAAATTTAAAAAAAGTTCCACGTTCGTAGGTATCGCAATAGTGAAAAAAAGGAAAGGACCTTTTTATTTAGTTTTAGTTAATAAAAAATCGAGTTTTCCTTTCATTATTCTTACCAAAGAAAAAACTTTCAATTCTAATTTTAGCACTTTTTACACCATTTCAGCCAACTTGAAATGATACTGGAGTCACGAATTTTTAAACTATAGAGACAAATTTTCAACAAAAATCTCAATTTGTAACCAGATAGTTGAATTTTCAACCTAAAAAGGCAAATTTTCAACAAAATATTCGAATCCTTAACCATAAAAGAATTATTATTAACTAAACAATTATATTTTCACCAAAAAAAGATTAAATTTCTACCAGACAGGATAATTTATCAAACTAAAGAAACCAATTATCAAAAAAATAATTGAATTTCCAAACAAAAACGAATGTTTAACAAAGTGGATCAACTTTCAACCATGTATATGAATTTTCAACCTAAAAAGATTTTAACTCTGAAACAAAAGCTGTTATTTTCAACACAAAAATACAACTTTTCATCCAAATAACTGAATCCTTAACCTTAACAGATTAATTTTCAACCAATGAGTTGTGTTTCAGACAGAAAATGTCTACCAAAAGAGATGAATTTTTAAATGAAAAAAACGAATTTTCAACGAAGAGTTCAATTTTCAACCGAAAAAGATTTTTCAGTCAAAAGAGAGAACAAATTCCAACTAAACTATGGAATTTTTAAGCCAAAATACGAATTTTCTCGAAAACAGTTGAATTTTCAACCGGAAAATATGAATTTTCAAGTTAAAATACGAATTTTCCCCAAAAAAGTTCAATTTTCAACCCAAATATATGAATTTTCAAGGAAAAGGTTAATCTTCCACTAAAATAGTTGAATTTGCAACATAAAAGACGAATTTTCAACCAAAAAGGATGACCTTTTTAAAAATTCGTGAATTTTCAACCGAATAGTAAATTTTTCAACCATAAAAGATGAATTTTCAATTAAAATAATTTTCAAAACCTCGTTTAAAATTAATCTATTTTGTTTCAGGATTCAACTATTTTGTTGAAAATTTGTCCTTTTTGGCTCATTCAACTGTTTTTCATTTTAAATTGCAATTTTTTTGGTTGAAATGTCAAGTATCACATGTTTCGTTGAGAATTTATCTTTTTTGGTTGAAACATAAACTACTTTGTACAAAATTCATTTTTTGTTCGAAGATTCATTATTTGAGTAAAAAATTCAACAATCTGATTATAAGTGAACTTTTTGCTAAAAATTCATATCTTCGGGTGAAAAATTAAACTCTTTTATAGATGATTCATCTAATTAGCTTTAGAATTCAATAGTTTCGTTAAAAATTCATGTATCTTGTTGAAAATTCGTCTTTCTTGGTAAAATATTAATCTTTTTCGCCGAGAATTCATCTCGTTGGTTGAAAATTGAACTATTTGGTCAAAAATTCATACTTTTTGGTTGAAAAATCAACTACGTGATTCAAAGTGAAACTACTTTATTAAAAATCCTTTTCTTTATGATTCACATCTTGAGAAAAAATTTAACATATATTCCATCGTTAGTTAAAAATTTATCCTTTTTGAATTGAGAATTCAACTATTTGATAAAATGCATGTATTTTGTCGAAAATTCGTCTTCTTGAGTAGAGAATTAGTCTTATTTGTTGAAAGTTCACCTTTTCGGCTCAAGACTCAACTATTTTATTGTAAATTCAACTATTCAGTTGAAAATGCATGATTTTGCTGAAAATTCGTCTTTTGGTAGAAGTTCAATATTCCAGGTTGAAAAATCATCTTTGTAGGTCAAAAATTCAGCCATTTGGTTGAAAATTCAACTATTTCGTTGAAATTTAGAATAATGATGTTATTTTCTCGACCAGGGTAATCAATTAATTAATATTTTGATGTTAGTGTGTCGATTACTGATCAAAACTATTTTTGGAGAAATGAGAAAAAATCTACCTCGGCCCGGATTTGGACCGGGAACGCCGACTTTTCATGAGTGGAGCGTTAACCAATTACGCCACCGAGGCCGCAGTTGATCGCGTCTTATTTTTCCTATATCATAACATCAGAATATTAATTCATTAATTACCCTGGTCGACAAAATAACATCATTATTCTAAATTTCATGATTAGTTTATATAAAGACTGGATTAAGTCTGAAATTTCGCAGGGTGAAAGAGATGCCGATGCGCGTCCCCCAGTGATATAGGACAAATGAGAAACAATCTACTGCGGCCTTGGTGGCGTAATTGGTTAACGCTCCACTCATGTAAAGTCGGCGTTCCCGGTTCAAATCCGGGCCGAGGTAGATTTTTTCTCACTCCTCCAAAAATAATTTTGACCAGTAATCGACACACTAACATCGAAATATTAATTATTTTGTTAAAAATTCCACTTTTATGGAAGAAAAGTCGCGTTTCTTGTTGAAGGATTCATCTTTCTTGGTTGGGAATGACATTTTTTGTTGAGAATTCAACTGATTTTATGCCAGTAACTGAAAATAGAGCCAAAAAAACACGTTTTTTGCAAATATCTAGAAAACGTTTATTTAAAAAAATGAAAGAATGTCATTTGCTTTCTCAGTCACCCACAATTAGTCTAAAAAACGTTTTTTTTCTCCTCCCGAGTAAAAATTCTTCGACTTGGTTCCTACTTGAATTGCCCCCAATCAAGACACACTGGAGACGAAATGAAGACATTGTTCGATGTTTTGTTTTTGAGACGGAGCCAGATTTTATTTCTTGTCTTAAGGCAAGTTTCTACGTCTTGAAGACATATATTGAGTAGAGCGTTTACAACTTGAAGACAAACGCTCATGTCTTGAGTCGAATTTTTATGTCTTGAGACTGTAAAAAGGTTTCCTATAGCCTTATAGACCTAAAATGATCATCCTAGCTGTCATAAAAGCTAATCCTTGTTCATGGTTAAACAATTTTGCACATATATTGAATCAATTCATTTATAGACTCTTATTCGTATTATACTTGTTTGGCGGAAATACCGAAATCGTTATCAGCTTCTATGTATTTCTAACTGTTTAGGAGAACCTTATAGAAAATTATGATTTTGATCTTCATAAACAAACTTTTTACGGCTATAGTCGTTAGGACCCATAGATTCTGAACTGTTAAGTTATAAACAACTGATTCAAAAATTGGACAATTTTTTTCTCATCAATTTTAATTCTCATTTTTGAGACGCAGCCAGACATCACCGCCTCAAAGTCAAACTCAAGACTAAATTCAGTCGAAACCAAGTCGAAGCATTTTTACTCGTGCTGGTACATTTTTTGTATAATCTAGTGTTATCTTTCAAAGAGGTTGTGTATAATGTGAATGGGGAGAGAAGAAAAAATCTCAACGACTTTTGCATTAAATTCCCGTTGCTGTTCTAGCAAGATTTTTCCTGCATTGATTATATGGTAATATTCCAGGAACGTTGCTCTGCTCCTGGCTTTTTACGTATAAAACATAAAAATCGAGATTATGGTGCTCTTCCCTCGACTTTTAAAGTCTTTCGCTTTCACTGAAAATAACTGCTGCGTGAAATCTTTTATGAATATGACAATGCTCTCCATGTGCTCATGTTTTCATTTCAGTTTACATATAGAAGTTTACTTTTTAATGAAAGCTAGTAGACATTTATAGTTAGAAGCTGGGTTGGAAATTATTGAAATTTCGGTCGGCACGTATTCTTATTCAGTTTTTTGTCCCCTCTGCAAATGGAAATACCAGAGTATATTCAAAGCTGAGTGAATATTTGTTAGGATTAATTCAACATTCAGGAAAAGATCCTTTAATGGAATAAAAATGACTGCTTTGGATGCGGCTTTTTTTATTCTTTCCATGGAATGACCGAAGATTGATGGGACTGATATTTATGAATGGACACGCCACCTTATGACAATTTAGCTGCTTAGTTTGGTCATGATTTTAGATTTAAGGGATGTATTTCTCGCATCAAGTTGGCAGTTGGGCGTGTACTTTAAATAATGATCAAGACAAATGATAACGTAGCTTCGGATATGACTGACACTTCTGTTGACGAAGGGCATGCTCTCGGAGAAGCCTCAGACGATAAATGGAGAGTAGGTGTTCGGAATGCTAGAGGTATAAATGATCTTAAGGAAAGGCAATTGCAGAATACAATGCGAGTAAGGAAGCTAGATATTTTTAGGTGTACTGAAATAAAGAAAAAGAGATGCGAGATAAAGATAGAAAATGGGCTAGAACTTTGGGCAGGATTAGATAATGAATCATATGGTAGCCAAGGAGTCGGTCTGATTATGAATGAGAGAGCAAACAAGCATATCAAAAATCATGAGTCTGTATCTCCTAGACTATTATGGGCTAGAATGAAAGTGGGGATCAGGTGGCTGTTCATTATCGTGTGCTACGCTCGAATTGATGGTGACATTAGTGATGTGAAAGATACCTGCTAGGACTCGCTAAATGATATGGATGATAGGTGCTTGCGATCCTGCGGAAAGAATCATTAAACTCGGAGATATGAATAGCTGGGTTGGTGTGCAATGGAAAGATACTGAGAGGGTACTTGGTCATTTAGGGACCCAAAAATGACCGACAACAACGAAAAATTGATTAGCTTATGCTTAGAAACAAACTTTTTTATTACAAATACTTCGCTCAGACATAAAATGATCCAGATGTATACTTGGTGCAGAGGTGAAAGTCACAGTGTGATTGAATTTGTTGTAGCGGAGGAGAGACTGAGAAGCGTAGTAAGAGATACAAGGGCTATGAGAGACCGTGAGTGTGAAATGGATCACTACCTCATGGTTTCAAAAATGAAACTTGGTAAAGGATGGAGGAGAAGAGGAATTAATAAGAAGTTGAAGCAAACGTGATATAAAATAGAGAATTTACAGAAACCAGAAATACAAGCAGTATATCGTGAAAAGCTGAATCAATATTTAAGACATCATAAAGTAGACTGGAAGACGGAATTAGTCAATAAAAGTGTAGATGGTGCATGGATAATACTACAGGATAGCATCTTCGAAAGTGCCTCTAAAGTGTGTGGTACTGCGTTTGTAGGAAGGAAGATGGAAGATGCTTTGTGGAATGATGAAATCTGCGTGGTTGTTGACGAGAAAAAGGAAAGGGTACTCTAAAAAACTAAATGTTAAAGGTTTTAGCAATGAAGAGAGGACTAGACTAGAAAATCATTTTAGAGATAAAAACAGAAAAGCAAAGATACTAGTCAAAGAAAACGAGGATAAAATCAGAAAGGAAGAAGATAAAAAAAGCAAAATGATTTTGAAGGAAATAAGAAAGTGCTCGGGAAATGGCTTGAAAAAATTAGGAGAGGAAGTACTAGCACTGAGTAAGTAGTGATTAATAATGCTGTTGGTGAAATGGTATGGTATCCGGACAGAATGAAACACTGGGTGAGTGATTTTTTCAAGAAATTATATGGAGGTCAAGCTATAAAGCATAATAACTGTGACGCAGAAGAGGACACATTAGACATTCCCGTTGTAGGTGGCGAAAGAATAATCGATATCCGCGACATTATATCCGCAACTAAGAAGCTAAAGAATGGTAAGGCTGCTGATGTGGGTGTTATCACCCCTGTAGTTCTTGAGAGCGGTGGTGGATATTTATTAGTGTGGCTGAGCGAATTTATTAATCTGTGTGCTAAGAACGGTGGAGTTCCAAATAATTGGGTCAAGGCGATCATCATTCCATTCTACAAGGAAAAGGGTGCTGTAGGTGATTGTGCTAATCACAGAGCGATTATATTACTAAGCACGGTGACCAAAATACGTTTTATCATAATATTTACTGGTAAGATCATGAGAATAACTAAATAGAGGACATGCAAAGTCCAGTATGGATTTATGCCAGGTAGATCATGTGCGGATCAGATATTCAGCTTGAGACAGATCATGGAAAAAAGTTTGAGAGTAAACAAACAAGGTTTCTGTGCATTTGTTTATCTGGAAAAAGCTTTCGATAAGGTGGACAGAACTAAACTTTGGGAAGTCCTGAAGGAGAAGCGAGTGAATAGTTGGCTTCTAAAAGCAATAAAAGCAATGTATAATGGTAGTAAAGCGAGCGTAAGAGTAAATGGACAACTGAGCGATTGGTTTGATGTTAAGCAGAGCGTTAGGCAAGGTTGATTTTGGATACTCATGGACTTTCGTGGAAAGCTTTGCTTAGTGGGTGTTATTGGGATAAAGAGTATGGATCTTCATATGAGTGTATCAATCAGTTTAAGTGTTTGTGCCTGAATCATGATGTATGATGGCTCTGTGAAGCTCTTCACCTGGGGTGATTGCTCGAGAAAATGATCAGCCACCCGTGTCGAAGTGATGTTGTATGAAGAATGTGTCGTTTGAATGAACAGCACGATATGACTTCTGGATTGATCTAAAACCTATCCCTTCCCCCACACAATCCTTACTACTAGAGGTCTACTTACTAGAGGTCCGGGGTTCGATCCCTGAGCCGGTACCTCTAGAAATTTTTCTATGTACTTTTACCGAGGTTATGGTGGTTCGGATTCCACCTTAAGCTGTAGGTCCCCCCATCATGCACTTGGCTGTAACCCAGCCCGTGGATGGTGGG
>JAUMHM010000072.1:9447356-9467556 GCA_032362435.1 Melikaiella ostensackeni | reverse complement strand
CTTTTTGACCAATCCCGAATCTCTTTTTCTGCCATCTAACCTCAAAAAAGCACGTTTCTATACCGGATTTGCGAACGACGTCTATTTTTGTTGGCTTCTGCTACATGGCCTCATGGAGCTCGTGTAGCGACATCAATGGTCATGGGGCCGTCGCGAATCCGTTGTAGGAATTTGATTTTAATTGAAATTAGATTACCGAAAAGGCGATTCAGGATTGGTGGAAAAGGTATGCTTCGTTTAAGAAAAGTGTAACCAGTGAAAAATGCTATAAGTCGAATGTGTTACCGCGCGAGCGAAGCAAGTGCGGCAAACTCCACGCTCACGGAATCTTTTCCTTCTCTTACTAGTCGCACACAATATTTTTTTTATTTACCGTAAAGGGAAATGCAATTTCGGGGCCTGGCGTGCAGGAGCTAAAATGATTAATTCCACGATCGGTTGATGCGATTATCGCCGAATTGCGACAATATTTGTTCCTGTCAAAACTGGTCACCGTTTTTCACATTTGTTTTGAGCTTGTTTGAGGTAATGTTGATCAATGTGAACGCGGCTGCATTATTTCGATACTTTGTTCGATACAAATCGTCACAGTGGTGCCAACTTATGATTGTGGGATGAACATTTTTCTCTAGCGCAAAGCACAACCAAACATAAATTGTCACAATTTACCCAACTTGCCCGTAACTATCGTAATAATACTGTAATAATAATATCGTATAATACCGTACTCGTGGAATCGATCATTTTTGCTGTTTCTCGCCAGGTCCCCGAAATTGCATTTCCCGTGCGGGTATTAAAGAAAAGTGTATTTCGCTTGTCTTCGATCTTCAATGCCTTTCACACTATCATCAGTCAGCAGCCGGATAAACTTTCTTTCTCTCACTCTACGGTGTGACGATGCCATACTTTTATCTTGCTCTAGATTTTTCTCCGCGTGTTGCGATTCTTCTTACAGGTAAAAAATTTGAAGTGAGATAAGAATATGGCATCGTCATATGGTAGAATGAGAGGAAAAGTGTTTATTCGACTTGTGATTGACGATCGTGTGAAAGAGCCCTTACATGATAAAACTATATGACGTCATCTTGGAGTGCTCGAACAAAAGCATGAAAAGGCATTGAAATGTATGTATGTGTATTCTTAAGTAGGGTTGTAAAGTGTCATGAAACTTTGGAAACGTTTCAGACAAATATTTTCGTCAGATAAATTTTTATCCTTCGCTAGATAATTTTTTATCTTTCTCCAGATGAATTTTATCTTCGAGTGGATAAATGTGCTGCAGCGTTTTCATCCAATTTGAAGATAGAATTCATTCCTGGGGTTTACTGTGTAGCTAAAATGTGATTGACAGATTGTAAACCGCTAAATTCAACTTCCTGGACCAAATGGCAAGGTAAACCTCGACTCTGTTCGTCAGTTGAAATATAGTAGCTTTCGTTTTTGAAATGCCCTTTTATATTTGTCAAAAGCCACAAGCATATAAACTTATTCCTTCAAATTAGGGGGCAATAGCTATGGAAAAATAATTCAAATTTCGCTTAGAGATACAGAGAATAGTAAAAAAAATTATTTTCCCTAATATCTCTTTAATCGACAGTAATAATTTCAATTTTTGTTCTTCTTCCTTCTTCGATGTGAAGTTCGATCTGCTTGTACTCTTCTTTGTTGTTCAGATCGAGGTTGCACAAAGGATTCTTTTCTTTGAACACCCAATTCCTCGTGATGAGCCAATCTTGTGCTGGTGTTCATTGTCTGTATTTTTCGGAATCCTCTTCCTTCTCTGATGGATGCAATTGCCAAGGCCTTTCCTTCGCCGACTGGACTCCGTTGTGCCTAAGCTCCTTAGCCTTCTCCCTCATTGCATTTAAGAAGGCTCGTCAAATACCTGGCAGTACATCTTGCAAGTTGACAGGAATTTTCGGCCTCTGCTTATCCTTGTCGCTCCCATTCTCCGCCGTGTTCTTATTGTCTTCCTTGTACCAACGCTTCGCTGGCCGTATATCCTTATTGTTGAAGATCTCTTCTACCAATGCGTCGTGCTTGCTCCTTCTCACTGCATGAAAGCCTCTTCTCTGTTTGGCACCGGCTTTCACCTGAGTGACGCTCATCCACTCATTTTCTGCGTCACTTAATGCCGTTGTCCTCCTTCCTGCTTTGGCGTTATCAGCAGTTTCTTCCTGGGGCATGTCATCTTTCTTTTCTTCTCCTAGCGCAACGAGTCTCAGCGAGTTTGTAGTAACTTCGCGTAAGATTTCATCCGCTAGCTCATTGTTTGCCTCAGGAATCTTTGGAGTGAGAGGTTCTGAAGTCACTTCCTCTCGTGACGTTGAAGGTTTTCACGATAAATCCTTCTACGTGGAAGCATCCGAGGTGCCTACCCCTCGTTTCCTTACACTTCGGGCGAATTTAGGTGTGTTTACCTCAGAAACCGTCGTGTCAAGGGGTCTGATTGTCTTCTCTTTCGAGGTGGTGATAAAGCGGGGTGTCGCGTGCAAAAGTCGGTGTAGGTGGGTGTCTGTCTTCACGACGTCCTCTTCCTTCAAGTTAACATCGCATTGGATGCCCACGCAAGGGTTTACACCCAAGACTTCGAAATACGTGCCGGCTTCCGACATGGTTGACGCTCTGGTCAGTACTGACCTATACTTCGCTTCTAGACTGCCCCAGGATCTTTTGGTGGCAATCTGCTTCTTGATTTGGTAGGGTTCTTCTTAAAGGGCGAGAAACTTGGTCATTGCACATGTCGTAGCATTCGACACGTTGCAGGCCCTGACTAGTACCCACTCCCCTACTGCAAAGGTGACGCCCTTCTTTCTCTGATTAACTCTGCCGAGGATCTTCTCTTTCTTTCTTTTAATCCGTTTTCCTAATACCACTTATTGCTCCTTCCAATTCATCTGTGGGTGTGGCGGTGTTTAGGCAGCATGTCTTTCCATCATCTTTCAAGTTTTTTGCCCCATAGTGCTTCATGGAGTGTTACTTCCGTAGTGTCATGATATGATCCGTTGATTATAGTTTCAATATTTTCTAATTAAAAATACCATGCGCCATCTCTTTCTGGTGATAGGAGGGTTCTGAAGGATCGCGCCAACTCCCTGTTCAAACCTCTACACCATGTTTGCCTGTGGGTGTCGTATTGATGTAAGTATCATTTGCATCCCTCGTTCTTCCAATGCCTGCCTCAATCGATGACGAGTAAACTGTGTGCCTCTGTCCAAGAGAACCTTGCGAGGTGCACCAACACATTCCACGAATTCATCGAGCTTCTAAATAGCTATTACGCTCGTAGCTTTGCGCAGAGGATATAGCTTCTTGTATTTCGTGAAGGTGTCTATCATCACTAAAAGATACTCTTATACATATTTAGTTTTAGTTAGCGGGCCAAAAAAATCTATAGATATGAGCTCTAAGAGTTTTTGTGATAGGACGAGCTCTTGCAAGGCCTGCGAGGCTTGCGTTAGTATTTTATTTCGTTGAGACGAGTCGCGGGTCGCCAGCGTGTGACGCGTGACTTTAGCCATACGTGGGGAATAAGAAGACTCTCTTAAAATTCTATATGTCTTTTTCGCACCTGGGTGTTCATACGAAATATGACATTCCCGTATCAACGTTTTAATTAAATTTTGTGGTACATGTATGCGATATGCAGATCCAACGAGGTGATATAATGCTTCATTAATAATTTTAAAGCGCGTTGGATTCTGTGCGTCCTTCAAAGTTTCACTTTTGAGTTGCTGAACTTTTTGTCTTCTTGTTGCTGGTGTGGGATGCTCTTCATGCACTGCTTCACTTCCGGTGCTCATTGATAATTCAGTGCGTTAATTGTGACCCTCGTTTCTCCCCGATTTTTTGTTGTAACTCTCCCCGTCGTGCAGTCGACTTAGTACGTCCGTCATGACATTTTCTTTACCGGGTAGATGTTCAACTTTAATTTGTAATCTTGGATCGCGAGAATCCACCGTGTTAACCGCGCATTCACAAATTTGCATGTTTTCAGTAAGGTGAGTGCCAGGTGGTCACTCCGAATGGTAATTTCGGCGCCGTGCATATAGGTTCGAAATTGTAGAAGCAAAGCATTATTGAGTTTCCAGAGAGTTTTTTAAACCTTTCGAAGCTCTCTTGTGCTTCTTTGTCCCAGTTTCACGGAACTCCCTTTTTTATTAGTTTCAGAAGGGGCACTGTTTCTGCTGTGTCTTCTTTGCTGAATTTTGAATAAAAATTATGAGTTTCAAGAAGCCTTCTTAGTTGTTTCACGTTACGTGATGCTAGAAAGTCGTTAATGCTATTTATTTTTTCAGGATCTGGTTTTATACCTTTGGTGGTTAAAACGAAACAGAGAAATTTCGTTTCTCTTTTAAAGACGTGCGATTTTGTGAGGTTGAGGGTTAGATTATTTTTTCATAATCTCCCTAATATCTCATCTAGATATTCCAGATGCTGCTAATTTGTTTCCGAGGTAATTAATGTATCGTCAACAAATGAAATTATCTGTTCGCTCATTCCTTTCAGTGCGTGGTCGAGACTTCGGACGAGAGCTGCGGTGCTCTTTTTCACGCCGAATGGTACGACACGAAATTCGTTACTCCGCCCATGGTCCTGTGAGTAATTTGCGCCGTCCGGGTCTTGCTGGGCTTTCAGTTCCATACTTTGCACCTTGAACGGCTGCTGATTTTGCTGCTGCCCCCAGGAGTTTTCTTCATGAAGGGCACGATGCTCCCTAGAATTCGCATTGGGCCTGGATCCTGTATTTCCGTTCAGTCGATTCCGATTGCCGTTCGACGGTTGTGCGGCCTAGTTGTTGCCACTTCCAGAATTGTTTTGCCTTAGGTAATTGTTTCCAGGATTTTGCGCTCTCCATGTACCCGGATGGTTTTTTGTGTTTTCTCGGGGGAAGTTGCTTTTATTTTTCCAGTCTTTGCTCTTTACATAGCCACTGTTCATATTGCTGATCTTGTCGAATTCCTTTAGGAGTTCGATAAGTTGCTCACAGCGGATTATGCCGCTATCTACGATCGCATATTTAATTTCATTATTGAAATGACGTCCAAGTTTCTTTATTACTTCCCCTTGCCCAGGGGCCGGCGTCAGCTCGCTTACGCGGGCAAACATTCTTGTCGCATATTTGGCTCTTGATCGATCTCTTCTTAGTTGGTAGTGCCCGAATGCCAACTTTTTTTTTACTTTATGCTGTGTATGTTCATTTCAATATCTTTGTTGGAATTTAGCAATGAAGGTATCCAAATCCGTGACATCATGCTTAAAGACCAGCCACCAGTCGTTGAGCAGGCCTGATAGTGACTTTTCGATGAGATACTCTACGTCACATGCCCTGGGACGTACAACCTCTCAATATTGCTTGAGCTTACGTAGGTATCTCATGGGACTGTCCTCCCCATTGTACTCCGGCAACACGTACTTAATGCTCGGTTTCATCACGGCTATCTGATTATTGGGTCTACGGTCCAGATCTTCAGTGAGTCGTTCGGCTACTCTCGAGTGGGCGGTTTCTAATCGGTTGATTTGTGCTTGCATGCGAAGCTCCCTCTCTTCAAGACTCTGTGTCATCCTGGTGGTTGCACCTTAGGAGCGGCTTACGCTATTTTCTGATGCGGCCAGCTTCTTTTACAAAATTTTCTCCTTCTCGGACTCCTGCTGTTCGCGATGTTTCTTTTCTTCAGAAAAGATTCGCTGTGTTCGTTTCTCTAGTTCCTTCAATCGCTGATTGATGAGAGCCCACACCTGCTCTGAACTCGAGTTTATTGTTTCAGGGGGTGTGACGAGGGGCTCCTCCATATTTTCTAAAGAAATGTTGCGTATGGTGAAACCTAGATCTTCTTGGTTGTTGTCCTAGTTGATAACTAAGTTTTTAATCGTCTTTGATGAACTTAAATTCGGTTTGCTCATTTTATTTTATCTTACTCACTCACTATTAGTATTCACTGGCTGTTTGTCTTACAAGGTTTTTATTTGAAAGTTTTTCTTCAAAAGTTTTTCTTTGATACACTGTTTTTACACTTAATTGTGATTGGGGCGATTTTTACACTTCTTTTCACTTTGATTCTCATGCTCTTGTAACCATTTGTCTAGTTCTGCCATCCACTGTGGTACATGTTTCTGGCTCGAGGGTGGTGGCAGATAGACTCTTTTGAAATTCGTGTCACCCTTAAAAAATGCTTCATTGAGCTCACTTTATCCATTGGACTCAATGCCCTTTTTCAAAAAAAAAAGGAAAATCTTATTCTTTTTTAGACTTGCATGCCCCACGTTGGGCGCAAATTGTAACCCTCAACTCTTTTTTATTATTTTCTTAACATTTTCTCTTTCATTTCAAAATACCTCCTTTAAATGATTCAAGAATCCAATGGATTTCTTTCCTTTCCAAACCTTCGTACTCTCTAGAGTCAAAGTATCTTCTCAGACTTTATTTCTCATTTATGTCAAAAGTAAACTCCCTAGAGAGGATGTTTGCAAAGCAAAGACTTTAATTTTATTATTTTCTCATAAATGAACGCACGCAAATCCTAATTTCTATTTGTACTATCGATTTAATGCACAATACCAAAAGGGATTAAGGCTTTGTCCCTTAATATATCTAATAATTGGATGTTTAAAATTTTACAATCTGATTATAAATCAGGTAGGCTCAGCGATTCCTAGGATGCTTTTCGAGCACGTTTCGAATATGGGCTGGGCTGAGAGTCACTCGTACCGCAGGTATACGTTTTTTTGATATGAGTCAGACAAGGATAGAAAAGGGAGAATAAAAAATGTTAGAGCTAGTTTCTACCTCGTCTTAAATATTATCTACTGCAGATTTTCTCAATTTAGGGCTTTAAGTTCCTTTTCAGAAAGACAGAGATATTTTCTCTCTTCTTCTACCATCCACCTTTAACTACTATCTTAACCAGATAGAGGAGTAGACTCCTCGTTTGCTTATGAGTAGCTAAAATGGCAATAGCCACAAGCATATAAACTTATTCCCTCAAATTAGTGGGCAATAGCTGTGAAAAATCAATTCAAATTTCGCTTAGAGATTTTCTAATGCAATCAAAGACTCATAAAGAAACGGCATAGATTTCTTTTAAGGCAAAGTAAACCTTTTGTAAACCAGTTGGGGAGATAAATCTCCCGTCTGCTCTCAAAGGCACTTGTCTGTTTTCGGAAGAAGGTTAGAATGTAGGAATTTTATTTCAAACACTTCAACTTTCTCCACTCCAGAGGGATGTATGGAACCAGAATAGAAGATGAATCTTCAATCTGCTTCCAAGGCTCCCTCTCCGACCTACGCGCTTCTGTCGCAAGATCAAGGCTGCCCGTTTTGGGCCGCTTCTGACCTTTTTTGGCGTGCTCTACTTTTCTCTCCCACTATCCGTGATCGAGATTGAGTGGGAGTCAGCGGAGTCTGCGCTCTGTTTTCTCCTGCGTGATGCAACTTTTCGTTAGTGCTCAGACAGGAGATCGCATTTTTGCCCACAGCAAGGCTACACTCTGTAAATCGCAGGTTATAATATCGAGTTGGAAATCTGGGAAATTATATGAAAGGCAACTATAAACATCCGTATCGTCCCAAGTTTCTCGGAATTAAAAAAAAAATTCCAAAAATCATCCAAAATTGAAATTTCGTGTACTTTTAGAAATTTAGGACCATACAAACGTCCCTTAGTGCCTTTTAACAAATTTTCCAAGTTTTCAACCCGATATCTCAATTCTTGTGGACGTCAGATGTTGCAAAAAAATGTCGGTAAAGTAGGGATCGGATAAGTATTACAAGACCTTAAATTCAAAAAGCGAAAGTTACCAGACATTTCTCGATTCAATAGAAATTTTGAAAAATTTCGAAATATTAAGTTTAGATACTTTGAATTTCGAATATTTTTTCATATTCTGAACTGTATCTAAATAGTTTCTTGAATCAACGAATTTCCGTTAATTCTAAATTTTGTAATTCTTCACTAAGAGCATGTACCAGAGTCTCACGTGACCAAAATTACATTCGGAAGCTTTATAATTTAAAAAATATAAATATTGTGTTGGAATTTTTGGAAATGGTTTAAAATATATAGGGGCACATTTACCTGGCCCAATTGAGTTTCATATTGTTTAAATAATGAAATTTCATTAAATCGATTTTAGCTAGGGAACTAAACCCATGTTCTCGGTTACATTCCAAGTTAAAAGTTAAAAAATTGCACTATTTAAAAAAAATAAAAATCGAATTAGCCAGAGAAACGTGCCCCTGTATACCTGTAATTCAAACCATTTCCCAAAAATTAGGAAAAATATTTACATGTTTTAAATTATGAAAGCATTGAATATAAAACATGTAATTGGTCACGTTACACTCTGGTACATACATGCCCTTAACAATCGAGCTTACTAGAAACAAAAATTTCCAACTTCACCACCAAATCTAGCAATTATTTATCCCCACAGACGATTGCCAAAAACCTCTTTACGTTCTCACTTTACAAAAAATTTCTCATTCTGATACATGTCCTCAACCCTCGAGTTTACTAAAAACAAACATTTTCAACTTTACCACAAAATCTATGAATTATAAATCCCCACATACGTTTCTCATGAAACACTTCACCTTCTCACATCACAAAGAAATCCTCATTCTGGTACATGACCTTAAACATCGAGTTAACTGAAAACAAAAATTTCCAATTTCACCATAAAATCAATCAACTATAAATCCTCACATACGATTATCAAAAGCCATTCTTTGTTCTCACATCACAAAAAATTCCTCATTCTGGTGCATGGCCTTAACCTTCGAGTTTACTAAAAATAATATTTTCCAACTTCACCAAGAAAATTATCAGTTATGAATCCTCACATACGATTATGGAAAACTACTTCACGTTCTCACATCACAAAAAATTCCTCATACTGGTATCTGCCTTCAACCCTCGAGTTGATTTAAATCAAAAAATTTTTAATTCACCATAAAATCTATCAATCATTAATCCACACACAAGATTATTAAACGCTACCTCATGTTTTCACATCACAAAAAAATTCCTCATTCTGGTACATGTCCTCAACCCTCGACTTTATTAAAAACAAAAATGTCCATTTTCACCACAACATCTATCAATTATAAGTCCTCACATACGATTATCAAAAACCACTTCACGTTCTCAAATTACAAAAAATTTTCTCATTCTGGTACATGCCCTCAGCCCTCGAGTTTATTAAAAAAAAAAATTCCAACTTCACCACAAAATCTATCAATTATAAATCCTCCCATACTATTATCAAAAATCACTTCACCTTCTCACTTCACAAAAGATTCCTCATTCTGGTACATGCTCTTAACCCTCGAGGCTATTAAAAACAAAAGTTTCCAGCTTCACTACAAAAAATATCATTTCTAAATCCTCACATTCGATTATCAAACACTACTTCACGTTCTTACATCACAAAAAATTCTTCATTCTGGTAAATGGCCTTAACCTTCAAGTTTACTAAAAACAAAAATTTCCAACTTCACCACAAAATCTATTAATTATAAATTCCCATATACGTTTCTCAAGAAACACTTCACGTTCTCACATCACAAAAAATTCCTCATTCTGGTAAATGGCCTTAAACCTAAAGTTTACTAAAAACAAAAATTTCCAGCTTCACCACAAAATCTATCAATTACAAATCCTGACATACGATTATCAAAAACTACTTCACTTTCTTACATCATAAAAGATTCCTCATCCTGGTACATAACCTTGAACCTCGAGTTTACTGAAAACAAAAATTTCCAATTTCACCACAAAATCAATCAACTATAAATCCTGACATACGATTATCAAACACTACTTCACGTTTTCAATCACAAAAAATTCCTCATTCTAATACATGGCCTTAATTTTAGAGTTTACTATAAACAAAAATTTCCAACTTCACCACAAAAACTCAATTATAAATCCTCACATACGATTATCAAAAACTACTTCACGTTCTTACATCATAAAAGATTCCTCATCCTGGTACATAACCTTGAACCTCGAGTTAACTGAAAACAAAAATTTCCAATTCCACTACAAAATCAATCAACTATAAATCTTCGCATAAGATTATCAAAAACTACTTCACGTTCTCACATCACAAAAAATTGTTCATTCTGGTGCATGCCCTCAACCCCCGACTCTATTAAAAACAAAAATTTCCAACTTCATCACAAAATCTATCAATTATAAATTCTAACATACTGTTATCAAGAATCACTACGCGTTCTCACATCACAAAAGATTCCTTATTCTAGTAAATGGCCTTAACCTTCAAGTTTACTCAAAACAAAAATTTCCAACTTCACCACAAAATCTATCAATTATAAATCCTCACATATGATTATCAAAAACCACTTCGCGTTCTCACTTTACTAAAAATTCCTCATCCTGGTACATGCCCTCAACCCTCGAGTTGACTAAAAACAAAAATTTCCGATTCACCGCAAAATCTATCAATTATAAATCCTCACATACGATTATCATAAACCACATTACGTTCTCAAATTACGAAAAATTTCTCATTCTGGTACATGTCCTTAACCCTCGAGTTCATTAAAAACAAAAATTCCCAACTTCACCACAAAAACTATCAATTATAAATCCTCACATACGATTATCAAAAACTTCTTCACGTGCTTACATCATAAAAGATTCCTCATTCTGGTACATGACCTTAAACCTCGAGTTAACTGAGAACAAAAATTTCCAATTTCACTACAAAATCAATCAACTATAAATCCTCACATACGATTATCAAAAACCACTTCACGTTCTCACATCACAAAAAATTCCTCATTTTGATGCATGGCTTTAACCTTCGAGTTTACTAAAAACAAAAATTTTCAACTTCACCACAAAAACTATCAATTATAAATCCTCACATAAGGTAAATGTACCCCCTAACGACACTTTAAGGTATCTGATGTTTTTAAACTTTTTTTTCCCTATCAAACATATTGACTTATTATAATAATGTATATATTCAAGCAAAGTCTAATCATCAAGTTTTAAGAAAATATTTTTTCCAGTTTTTTTCACTTCACGGAAGATAAAATACTTATTTTTCAAAAAACCGTGCAAATGTATCTCCTAACCGCATCTTTGTTCTTGCTTTGCCCCTTCTATCCGCATGCTTATTGTGCCTCCTAACGGCAAGTGACTCAAATCCTTGTTATAGTGATTTAATTTATTATACTTGGTGTCTTACCGTTTTGTGAGAGTTTAATTGAATTTATAAATGAGAAAAAAGTTGTGAAATGATTCAGAAATAAATGGGCTGTAAATTTAAACTGTTTTATAACTCATTTTTTTATTACAAAAATTGAATAGTAGACAAAAGTTAAAATTCTATTGGAATAAATTCTACTACAAATGAAAGTCTATTAATAGAAATTTTATTATTCATTTGATATATTATTATTATTATTATTATTATTATTATTATTATTTCAAATCCATTTTATTATTGTCAAAGTGATTATAATCTTCGTGTGTCAAACATTGAATTGTACCTATTAAGAAGTAATATTAATAATTAAAGAAAAAGTCGGAATCATTGAAAAAACGTTAAAGAATTACTAAAAAAGAGATAAGCTCCGAAAAAACTCAAAAATAACCACGAAATTGCTATTTTTGTCAAAGGTACGGATACTGGAAACAATGATATATTCTGTTCACCCTAACCGCAGTTCAATATATTTCGCAAATTTTATAACGCAACGGATTTCTTGAACGATATATTATTTCTATAAGTCCTAAGCTTTATTATTGCATTTTGCTGTTTGCTAATACTTACATTTCGATAAGTTTACGTCGAACATCTGTCCGTGATTTTTAACAAACTTCTTATAAGATGCGCCAACTTCACACGGAATCACATGACACGATTTTTTGAACGTGACTTTAAATTAATAATGCGCGGAAAAAACTGCCGTTAAACGCATGTCATCATAGTTTAAGGATCTTTTAATGTAAGAATACTTACGTGACTCATTTATTTTACATATTTATTATTTATTTGAAGGTAACAATTTGAACTGCCGTTAGGGGAATCATTGTGGGTCGGGGGCACATTTACCTTACGATTATTAAAAACTACTTCACGTTCTCACATCAGAAAAAATTCCTCATTCTGGAACATGCCCTCAACCCTCGAGTTTACTAAAAACAAAAATTTCTAACTTTATCACAAAATCTATCAATTATAAGTCCTACTATACGATTATCAATAACTACTTCGCGTTCTCATATCATGAAAAAATCCTCATTCTGGTACATCTTCTCAATCCTCGAGTTTACTAAAAACAAAAATGTTCAACTTCACCACATAATCTATCAATTATAAATCCTCACATACGATTATCAAGAACCACTTCACTTCTTACATCATAAAAGATTCCTCATTCTGTAAAATGGCCTTGACCTTCAAGTTCACTAAAAACAAAAATTTCCAATTTCACCACAAAAATTATAATTTATAAATCCTCACATACGATTATGAAAAACTACTTCACGTTCTCACGTCCCAAAAAATTCCTTATTCTGGTATCTGCCCTTAGCCCCGAAATTGATTAAAATCAAAAAATTTTAACTTTACTATATAATCTATCAATTATGAATCCGCACACAACATTATTAAAGACCACTTCAGGTTTTCACATCACAAGAAAATTCCTTATTCTGGTACACCCCCTTACTCTTGGAGTTTATTAAAAAAAAAATTTTCAACTTCCCCATGTAAAAATCATAAGTATGGGAGTGATAAATCAGTGTATGGTAAACGGGACAATCCCATTCTTCAAGTATGTTAAAATAGTATAGATAAAGTATAGCTAACGTATAGCTAAAGTGTAGCTGAAGTATGGGATATACTTTATCTATACTTGAGTATATCTGAAGTATAGGCCATACTTTATCTATACTTAAGTACTATACAGCTAAAGTATAGACAACACTTCATTTATATACTTTAGTATGGCTAAAGTATCGGACTTGAATAGCACTCATTTGTTTTTGAGAATATCCTAGCAACGGGATAAACATAATGAACCATAAATGGCAGCTCGTCAGGAAGTTTTAAGATTTCGTGTTCATAACAAGAAGATATACAATGGAAAACTTATATGATTGATATATCATATATATTGGTAAGAGATTCAGAATGTTTGATTGCTAACCATAATATCCTTAATATGCAAATATTTAATCAAACTGTTACTTAGGTGAAATGTTAAAGTTAAATGTAAGATTAATGTTAAATTTTGCATGGTATAAGGTCAAACAACTTATGTTTGCAATTAACATTTTACTTATTTGCATTTTACTTATTGCAGAAGTTGCAAACAATATTTTTTGATATTGTGAAAATCATGATTCTGGATCTCTATTTTTATGTATTTCAGATATCGGATTATCTCCAATCTTCAATAATACGGCTATACCTTCTTCAACCATACTTTGACTGAACATCAGCTATACTTTAGCTATACTTCAGTTATACCGCAGCTATACATCTAAGATAAACTTTAGCAGTACTTTCCCTATACTTCAACCATACATCGTTACTTTTCAGCAATATTTAAGCTACACATACAATATACTTCATTCAAAAATGCATGAAGTATGGGGTAGTCTCATTTGCCATACTTTTACTATACTATTTGAGAGATCAGTCCCATACGATTTCCCAGATCAATGTTTTCCTAGATCAATCCCATACCAAATTTTTTTTACCCGAGTCACCAAAAAAACTATCATTTATAAATCCTTACATACCATTATCAAAAACCACTTCAAGTTCTTACATCACAAAAAATTCCTCATTCTTCCCAAAAAAATTAACGTGAAAATGAATTTTAAAAAATTTTTTAATTAAAAAAATTATTTAAAAATACTCAACGAAAGATTTTGAATTTGCACTTTTCTCCATGTAGTTATCAAAAATCACTTCATCTTCTCACATCAGAAAAAAATTTTCATTCAGAAAAAAATGCAAAGTAACTACACCCGCGGATTCAAGTTGAAAACTGAATATTGAAGATCGAAAAACTTTGGCGCGTATCGTTTGAACGTGAAATTAAATTACATGTTTGAATTTGCTTTGAAATCAAATTTTCCCGACAAACGGGACTTACAGTCTTAGTGTCAATATCACGATTGGTCTCGAAGTTTGAAAGTCCAGATTGAAGGTGGAAGCTCAAAAAAACCAGAAGAAGACATCTTCTTTGTGGTAGGAACGGCATTCTAGAATTTACAATTGGTGATTTAAAAACTTTTTGAACTCAAAATAATTTCCCATTTACGATTTAAAATTTTTTAATTTAAAATTTATGATTTATAATATGCAATCTTTGAATCGAAACTGTAAACTAATTTGCAATCTAGAGAGATAAACAAAAGCGCCAATCCTTTCAGCGTTTCTTATATAACTAACGTAACACGTCGCGCGCTGGAGACGTTTTACAAATCACTCGTTATTTCCGATTAATATCCAAGCTTTACCCCACCATAATCCTTCCGGTCGTTTACCCGCAGAGATTCCGTGAACGGGCAAGTCGAAGGACATTGAAATCCTCGAACTCGAAACGCAGCTGGAAAAATCGGCCACGGTCTTTCGACCATCGAGAACAAGAATCTTTCCTTTTACTCGTTTTTTGCACCCATTTTTCTTCATCACTCCTGGAACGGGCATTAAATTTAATTCATTCGCCATTTTTCCATATTCCACTATTCAAAAAAGAAAAAATTACCTCTAATTACTGAAGGCCATGTCACAGTCCCCGATTGCTACCTTACCGACATTTTTTTCAAACAAGTCACGTCCACACGAAATGAGATATCGAGTTGAAAATTTGAGAAATTACATGAAAGGCGCCAAGAAACGTTTATGTGATGTTCGATTTTTAGAATTAGAAAAAAATATATTTTTGGAAATATTTGTTGTAATTTGAAAATTTAACATCGTAGAAACGTTTCTTAATGCCTTTTATTTAATTTCCCAAATTTTCAACTCGATATCTTATTTTGTGTGTATGTGAGTTGTTCAAAAAAAAATGGCAGTACGGTAGGAATCGGGTGAGTATGACATAGCCTCAAAAATTTTTTAAATATTTTTCAACAAATATTTGTCGAGAGACAATCAACGACATTGAATTGAAAATTATTTTAATCCAATCTATGGGGAATTGGGCAAGAAAAGTAAATCGATTATTCTCAATAATTAGAGCCCTGGCGGAAGTTTCAGATAGGAATTCATTCCAAACCAATCCGAATTATTCCGAAATCTGTATCCGAATCAATCCGAAAAAGTTCTCAATTTCATTCTATCCAAATCGGTTCAAACTTAATCCGACTCAATTCGATTCAATCCGAATGAATCAGATTCAATTCGAACTCGGATTCATTCGGATTGAAAATTCAGTATATATCAATCCAAGTTCGGATTGATTTTGATTCATTCGGATTGAAAATTTGGTTCGGATTAAGTCGGATTAATTTTTAACCGATTCGGATCGTACAATATAGAGATTTTTCGGATTGATTCGGATTGGTTCGGATACAGATTTCGGAATAAGTCGGATTGATTCGAAATGAATTCCTATCCGAAATTTTCGCTAGGGAGATCCCTATTTTAATGTGTCAGAATTGAATATACACTCAATTATAAATTTGAGTCACCTGGATTTAAGTCGTTCCTAGAATTTCTGCCGTCTCGCATTTGTTGATGAGGGGTCCAAGGGGCCGAGAGAGAGGTGCTGTGAGCTCAGCGCAATTCATCAGTTCCGATAACAAAAATCTACATTTGTACAAAATACAGTTAATTATTATTATTATGTATTTCTACTGGAAATGGTTCTACGGCCCTGACTATTCACGTTGAAGAAATTCTTGGAAAAGCCTCACGGTCATCGCAGCCACACCCGAAACCCGACATAAATCCAGAGTTGGGTGTAACTTAAAATCTTTGCGATTCATGAAGTTTCTATGTTGAATAAACACGATTCCTTATTGTAATAAAACGCAGAATTTATTAATCGGGGTTAAGATAGTAGTCATTTTTCTGTATTTAAAAATTAATTTTTTAGCTAGCTTTGAAAAATATTTTAAGCAGCTTAAGACTTCCCACTGATGAAGAATTTTGAGAAGCTGAATGAATGAAAAATAGGTAAATTTTTATAATTTGAAAATTATCACTTTTGAGCTGTTGTTCCAGGTTTGATTACTTAGGCATGTTAATTTTTTCCAAGCGCATAAATAATCCCCAAATTCTGTTTTCCCTAATATTTATTGTACCTAAAATAATTAAACCGAATAGCGATTTGCTATAATTTTCATTCATCCTAATAGCCAATTAACCTAATTTTTATTTTTCCCCATTACTTTTTGTCCTAATTTTTATTTTTCCGAATTACCATTCGTAATGATTTTTATTTTTCCGAACTACAATTTTTCATAATTTTTATCTTACCGAATTATAATTTGCCATAATTTTTATAATACCGAATTAATATTTAACATAATTGTCGTTTTTCCGAAACACTAAATCTGACATAATTTTTACTCTTTCGAATAAGCACATAACCTAAAATTCACTTCAACGAAACGTCATCTGCTATAATCTTCATGTCATCGAAACTACATGCAACATAAATTTCCTCCTTCCTAAAATGGTGTCCGGCATTCTAAATGGATGATGCGAATTTCGCGGCATAATTCAGCCAGTTAGAATGTCGGGCGCCATATTCGGAAGAATGAAATTTATGTTACATGCACTTTAGATGACATGAGGATTATGACAGATGGCGATTCGTTTAAATGAATTTTAGGTTATGTGCTTATTCGGAAGAATAAATATTATGTCACATAGTGTTTCGAAAAAATAAAAATTATGTTAAACAGTAATTCGGTAATATAAAAATTATGTCAAATTATAATTCAGTAAAATAAAGATTATGCCAAATGGTGATTCGGAAGTATAAAAATTATGACAAATGATAATGCGGAAAAATAAAAATTATGACAAATGTTAATTCGAAAGAATAAAAATTAGCACAAAAAGTAATTCGGAAAAATTAAAAATTGGCTAAATTGGCCATAAGGATAAATAAAAATTATAGAAAATTGCTATTCGGTTGAATTATTTCAAGTAAAATAAATATCAGGGAAAATGGAATTTGGGGAATATTCATGGGCCTCAATTTTTTCTAATGTATTCTATCAGTAAAACGTCCTGAGGCAATCGAAAGATTTTTCCAAGTAAGGTAACTTTTTTTAAATACAAAAATGACTGCTTGGAAAACCTGCTACCATTTTGTTTTTGTTTTCTCAGCACTTGATAATTTTTGTCTAGAGTATTTTTATTCGCAGAAAGGCTTCAAATAACGGAATAAATTCTCTAGTTATTTTTAAAGAGGTTTTCACTTTTTTTGAATATTGGTCTATCAAATGTGAAATTATCTCTTAAGGATCAGTATATAAAACTTGATCAAAATTTGAAGAGACTTTTCTGACCTACAAAAATATTGTTAAAAAATTGGGGTCCATGAAGATATAAAAATTATAAAAATACTCTGGCGAAAGTTTCGAATAGGAATTCATTCCGAATCATTCCGAACCAATGCGAATCATTCTGAAATCTGTATCCGAACCAATGCGAATCATTCCGAAATCTGTATCCGAACCAATCCGAATTATTCCGAAATCTGTATCCGAACCAATCCGAATTATTCCGTAATCTGTAATTGAACCAATCCGAATCATTCCGATCCAATCCAAAAAAAATTCTCAATTTCGTTCGATTCAAATCGGTTAAAAGTTAATCCGATTCAATCCGAACTTCCAATCCAAATCAATCCGAGCCAAATTTTTAATATGATTCAATCTGAACTCGGATTGATACACGCTGAATTCTCAATTTGAATTGGAAGTTCAGATTGAATCGGATTGATTCGGATTGAATCGGATTGAATCGGATTGATTTTTGGCCTACTTTCTCTAGATGCTGCGCTTGCGCACTTTGAGCAAGATTATTTTTTCTAGCTGCTGAGCTTGTACTCTTTGAGCAAGATTACTTTCTCCAGATGCTGCGCTTGCACACTTTCATCAAGATTAGTTTCTCCAGATGCTGCGCTTGCACACTTTGAGCAAGATTACTTTTTCTAGATGCAGCGCTTGCGCACTTTGAGCAAGATTACTTTTTTTAGCTTCTGCGTTTGCACTATTTAAGCAAGATTACTTTTTCTAGATGCTGTGCTTGCACACTTTGAGCAAGATTACTTTTTCTAGCTGTTGCGCTTGCGCATTTCGATTCAAAATTACTTCCCGGGAGTGCCGGAATCATAACCTAACTTCATTATGAGTTACCACTTGACAGACTAATTGTGAATAGTGAATGGTGATTGGACCGTAAATTCAAAGTTACCATAAATTATTGATAAATTACCATAAATTTCCGGTAATTTATAAATTTTCCATAAATTTTCATAAATTCTTGGATTTTTTCGGAAAAGTTTTGAGCACTTTAATTTCCGGAAATATTCGGTACTTTAGAAATTTACCGAAAATATCCAAAATTTCCGGAAAATTTGTTTTGATTGTTTCTCAAATCGAAAATTCCCTGCATTTGTTACAAAAAGTGTCCTGTGCGACAGGTGCTGAAAGTAGGCAGTTGTAACTCTTGTGAAATTCACAGTACTTGCCATCGGCTCATCTTCGTGTCGTTTCCGGCTCGTCTTTGGCTCGTTTACGGCTCGCCTCTAACTCGCCTCTGACTCGCCTACAACTCATTTTCGATTCGCCTCTGGCTCGTACAGCAAAGTTCACACTCGTGTGGAACTGACTATTTTCCGCACTTGTAGCACAATATGCTATTCATCGCATAATTTTGGAATTTTCGCATAATTTCGAACTTTGTATTAAAATTTTTGTCAGTAAAGCAGGTAATATTTTCTGAAAGTTTCAAAACTTCAAAAAAAATGTTAGAGTTGAATTTGACCATATAATCTCAACACTATAATTGAAATTAAAATTTCAGAAATAAAAATGTAATAACTTTGAGATGTCGTAATATCGAAATGAAAAGCTACGTAGCGGTCTCTAAATATATATTTTTTTTAATACAGCAAAAATAGGGAATCATTTCTTTACCAATGGGAAGAAATTTCCGATTAAAGGTTTTGCAATGACATAAATGTAACCGTATGTATGAAAAAAGTAATATTCAAGTCTGTATTATGTTCACTGGAACCTTGAAATACCGTCGATCTCGGGTATGGCCTGCGATGGTCGTGACGCTCTTCCAAGAATTTCTATGTCGTAAACAGTCAGGGCCGTATGAACCATTTTCAGTGAGATAACATAGCATTTATTAACTGAATTTTGTGGAAATGTAGGCTTTTGTTATAATAAAGGATAAACCTTTTTTAATAATGAAGACTAATTAATGAAAAGAGAATTTTCCGCGTGTATTCAAAAACAACTGCGAAATATGCACGCGAGTGTTCGAACTGCCCGCTTTGTTGCTACGAAACTGCTCAACTCCGCCGAGCTCACAGCGCCTCTCTCTTGGACCCTTGGACCCCCTCATCGCCGAGTGCATCCGGCGGAAATTCTAGGAAGGCGGTATATCGAGCCCCGTTAAATCAAGTTTCCAGTGTATTTTTAGATTATAATTGAAGCCTGGGCAGCAGTGTTGGGTAGCAGCTCGTTACTTGCAATGAAGTTACTGAAAAAGTTACATTACTTGTAACTTGTAACGTAACTTGGTTACTATTTCTGTAGTAACTTGTAACAGTTGAAAATTCAAGTCGACTAATTATATGCAAAGTTATGTTAAATGTCCAATATTATAATAAAACATGTCTTGAGTTTTCGGTTTTTTGGTCGTTAATGTATTGAATAAGTTATTTCAACGTTTCGCCGACAGAACGTAGCGTCTCATTAGGATTACAAAAGTACATTAAGGGCATTTTTTTTACTACGGTTTTGCGGGTTCAGATTTTACGGTGGAATATATTAGTCTAATTTTTTGTATACCCATTCTAAATATTATAATCTTTTTTCTCTGGAAGCTACTTTTTAGTAAAACTATTTCTATATTGTTTGAAAATTTGAAAAAGACAATTTTAGTGTGCCTCGCATAAGGCAACCGATCATGTGCTTTCTTTGGCCAAAGACGGCCGAGCGTCTTT
>JAUMHM010000072.1:9423653-9447256 GCA_032362435.1 Melikaiella ostensackeni | reverse complement strand
GTCTTTGGCCAGAAAAAAACTAACATGACGCACCCTGATCGGTCGCCTTATGCGAGGCGCACTACAATTACACTTTTTTAATTTTCAATCAACATAGAAACAGTTTTACTAAAAAATAGCTTCGAGAGAAAAAAGATTTGAAGAAAGATATTTGGAATACGTATGCAAAAGATTAGACCAAAATATTTAACCGTTTGGCCGTAAAATTTGACCCCGCGAAACCGAAGTGAAATAAATGCCTTTAAGAATTGTATAACCAGCATGAAAACAAGCGAAGCTTTAACAACAAAGTATCCATAAAACATAATTATATCATAATTTTAGCGTAAAAATGCCATAACTTTAGAAGGTTTTCAAAAAGTGAAGTAAATTTTGAAATTTCTTAGATTGTTAATTACTGCATTGTGTTTGCGTAAAACTTGTACGAACTCAGAAAAATTGCAGTTTATAGATTTGCAAATAGATAGTGTTTCCACCCATGGCAAGGTTGCTAATTATTTATTTATAAATAAATTAGTGGAACAACACATGTTAACTTACCTACGTATTTTACCTATGTCTATTTATTTTAAAATCTCAAAAACTAAGGTGGGGCGGGGGCTAAATTCAAAGCAACTTTTCGGTAGCTTGAAGTTACTTCTTTCAGTAACGTAACTCTAACGAGTTACTTAAAAAAAGTAACTTACGCATAGGACAAATTTATTTTTTCACTTAAATTACTGCGATACGTTATGTAAATTTTAAATAGTTGTGGAATATGACGTGAATTAACAACTGATATTGTTATAAACAAATACTTCAATTTTTGACTAAAGGAAAAAACTTTCTTGACGAAAATGATTGAATTTGTTTTGAAAGTTTTACCTAGTGACGAAAATTACATGTTGAAAATAAATAGCACTTTTATACTGTTTTTTAGTAATCCTGTCTATAATTAGCGACAAGGTCAAGTATTTGTTTATATAATTTGTTCATAACAATATCAGTTGTTAATTTATGACAATTTTCACAGCTAGTTATGATTTACATAACGTATTGCAGTAATTTACGTGAAAAAAATATTTTTCCTATGCGAAAATGTTACAGTTGAGTATATGTTAATATGATTCATTTATAACAATATAAATTGTTAATTTGTAGCATTTCTTGGTACTGGGTAGAATTTTCAGAACGTATTGCAATTATTTTATTGTAAGAAAATTTTTTTCCTGCACGAATATATCACACTCTGAATATTTGTTTATAAAATTCGTTTACAACAATTAATTTAATTTATACATGGATCACTTATGTTCCTTTAATGCATACAGATTCATTTTGATCAACTTCAATTCTAAAAAAAAAAGTCAAAATCGGATAAAAATTGTGACCTGTAGACTGATTTGTCCAAAAAAATCCAGTTTTGTCCCGCTGTGCCCCCCCCCCCACGAAGTGCTTACGTAATACTTGATCGGACCCGTATAGGAAAAATTAAGAAATATTTGTTTTCTATTTTCTAAAAAATGATTTTGGCTAGATATGAGTTGTGAATGCTGAATGCAAATCTGTTTGTAAACTATTCTGTGACTGTGTGAGTATATTGAAAGTCCAAGATGCAACGAAACAGTTAGCATGACAAGGTCTCGATTACTTCACTTTTTCCCGCGATAACATTCAAGCGTATTTAGGTAACGTGGTTTTCAATTAATTCAAATGCACCACGATTGTATTAAAAATTCTTTATTTACTCCAAGCCATGTTCATCCATGGCCATGTATTGAGTGCATAAATCTTTATCAGTATTAAACCTAAAAGGTAAAGGGGACAAGGTGAAACATTAAAAAATATATAAATATATAAATAAAATAACATTGAAATTACTTATTTGAGGTGTGATGACGAACTATTGCAAATTATTTGGAAAATGTGAATGTAGATAATTGGAAATTTAGACAATTTCACAATTTGAAATGAGAATCAGAATCATTCTAAAATATTTTTTTTCAATAAGAGAGTTTGATTATAAGAAAACTTGAAACAGTTGTTCTTCGAAAATAAAACATTTTAAATCGCAAACCTTTTAAACTTTAAAAATTCAAAATTTCACAGGATTTTGAAGATTTCTAGGAATGTCAAAATAATTCAAAAGATTACAACAAATTTCGAAATGTTTAACAAGATTTCAAGAGATTTAAAATATTTCAAAGGTTTGTATATGATTTTATAGAATTTAAACAGATTTCACGGGATTTCAAAATAATATAGCAAAGAAAATTTTAAATATTTAAAGAGAATTCAAGTGATTTTAAGGAATTTCAAATGATTTCACGATCTCTCAAAGGCTTTCAAGGAATTTCAAAAGATTCAAGGGATTTTAATGAATTTCTTGAGAAACTAAGGAATTTAAGGAATTTCAATGGATTCCAAAGATTTAGCGATATTATAAAAATTTCAAATTTTTCGAGAAATTTGATGGAATTCAAAGAAAATTCAAGAAATTTCGCGGATTTTTAAGAATTTCAAGAGGTTGTAAAGATTTCAAGGGATTTCAAAAGACTTCATGACGTTAAAGATTTCAACGTACTTCAAAGATTAAATAAGATTTAAATATCTTATGGGATTTTAAATAATTAAATAAACAACGCTAACGACAGTTTATATTATATGGTTCTAATTTTTTTTTAATTACAAAAAACATTCATTTTTGAAATCTCAGGAAATATTACTTACTTCACTGACGATAATTTTCGGTATTAAAAGACAATTTTTAAGCAATACTTGTCCTACAATTATTATGAAATAAATTGTTCATGAAATTAAGAAATTAATCAATTCACGTAAAAGGAAAGTCTGCGATATTTTATTATTCTTTATTTATCGAAAAAAAGAATTTTGAATTAATGAATGGTAGGTATGCGAGAGGTTTTATATTACTAAAAAATGAAAATGAAGTTAATTTTTCAGATCTGAAAAAGTTTTGTTTAGTCTTGCTATTGCAATAAAGTTAAACAAACTTCTCCAGGAGTACAAATTTTCCTCGATGTTTATTTTTTTATTTAAACCAATATCAAAAGCAGTACCATCGTGTGAGTTTATTTCTTTTAATTAATCTCCATTTTTATATTTTAATTATATAAACCCTGTCGCACATATTATTTATTAGCGAGAAAATTTTTTTCACTTGACTATAAATTAATGAGATATTATAGACTTTCCTTTTAAGAGATTTTACCGATTTTTTTATTCTTTCGAAAAATTTATTTTACAAGTGTAGGACAAGTATTCCTTTTTTTCCAAGAACGGCAATTGTTTTCAGTAAAGTAAGTAATAATGTTTCCTAAAAGTTTCACAATTAAAAAACATTTATGGGTGAATTTCACCTTCTAATCTCAACCTCATCACAAAATCGCAACTTTGAATTTAAAGCAATTCTAATACCCATCTTAATTTTTTTTTAAAACGAAACTTTTGCTGTACGAGCCAGAGTTATTTATGGTTAAATTACCAAAAATTACCGAGAATGTCCGGAAATTTGAAAAAATTTGAAATGACGAGAAATTTCGGGTAAATTTATAATGTACCGAAAGTTTCCGGAAATTTAAGGTATCTAAAGGTTTCCGGAAGTAATACAAAAATTTTCAGAATTCCTGGAAATTTATGGAAAATTTATAAACTGCCGGAAAATTTGTAAATTACTTGAAATTCCTATTATTCAAAAATTTAAAATGTATTTATTAGTATAATTTATTATTAAATTATTATAATTATAATTTATTTATTAGTAATAATTTTAATAATTTATTAGTAAATTATAGTCATATATATATATATATATATCACTTCAAGATGGTCCAATCACTATTCACTACTCACAATCAGTCTGTCAAGTGGCAACTCATAACGAAGTGAGGTTATGATTCCGACAGCCCTGGAAAGTAATTTTGAATCGAGGAGCGCAATCGCAATAGCTAGAAAAAGTAATCTTGCTTGAAGTACGTAAGCGCAGCAGCTAGAAACAGTAATATTGCTCAAAAAGGGCATGCGCGGAAGATAGATAAGTCTTTTTTATAACACATGAATGATTTCAGCCCTTTTCAATGCATATGAAGTGGGGCTAAAGTTCTACTTTTCAGTCGCTAGGGAGTAAAAAGTGATGTCAGAGGTGGATAATCAAAATTATCAAGCGATTAGTTGATCGTGTTGACAGATTGTTTGACAGAATGTATTAACCCGAAGCGATAAGTTACCATAAACTACCGATAAATTCCTATAATTTACCATAAATCGCACAATTTACCATACATTACTATAAGTTACCGAAAATTTCCGAAAATTTTGGAAATTTTTAGATAGTCCTGCTTCTCCCCCCTGGTGCATAATATACTATTTATAACTGCTTTTTACTAAGGTTTCGGAATTGTTTACTTCCTACATGCTATACATACCTCGAAAATCGAACATTCCTTGCATGTGTGACAAAAATGTATTTAATAAGTCTCCATAATATACACCACATTTCAATGATATTTAACCCCTCCATTTTAATAGATACTTGAGTAGTGGATGAAACTCTACTAACTGAAGAATAGAATATGTAGCTATAAATTTCATATAATCACCTTGCGTAGTATTTTATTCAGTTCACAAATCATGACATCATTTTTTTCGTTAGCTTCTCTCCATATCGAAGATTAAAACTTACTTATCATTTTTAGATATACTGACCTAAAATCTCGCCTATATTATCTAGCCGATAATGATTTTCATGTCAGATTTTGTGAATGTTTCTGGAGAACGTTTTAATCCTCAAGTCTCGCCTCATTTAATTGAAAAAACGATAATAATATAAGAATAATCAAATTTACTAAGATTCTCTTTAATAGAAAGTTTAATGTAAAGTTCAGACTTGATTCGAAAATCATGCGCCAAGTTAAGGATTGAAACATTTTAAAGATTTAACAACTAGATTAACAAATTGGAGGTTTTAACAGTGTAAAAAGGAAAATAATTTCAATTAAAAAGTGAAAAATGCACTTAATTCGAGGAACATTGGCGTTTTTGATCTTCTACGTATCGACGATCGAAGGATACAGAATTCTGGGCGTTTTTCCTTTTGCAGCAAGGAGTCACAATATTTTCTTTGAGGCTTTGATGAAAGGTTTGGCCAAACATGGTCACCAGGTAGATGTTATTTCTCACTATAATGTCAAAAATCCGCCTGAAAATTACAAAACGATATTAGATTTAAGCAAGTCTAATAAACAAAATGTCGTTGAAGCGACGATTGAGAATGTTTTCGATTTTCAAAAAAACGTTGCATCAAAAATAGCTAAAGAATTTGGAAATGATTTGTGTGACTTGATGGGTTTGGAAGAGATGCAAAGGATTCTTAAAAATTCGTCTAAGGAACAAACTTATGATCTCGTCGTTACTGAGGTAATTTCTTATTGTAATTATAATTATTAAAACATTAATTAATTGAATGATAAAATAAGATTAAGTTCATTTACCGTATATTATTTAGTTGAAGAATAAAAAAATATATTAATTAACAACTCAGTTTAGTGGGTTCTTAAATATGCGATTATCGCACTCAAAACGTTATCAACAAAATAATCGACTCATCGCGCAAACATAATTATCAGATAAGAAAGAACATTTCAAATATTTCAAAAATGATTTTTTAAAATAAACTTTTATTATTCTAAATTAGAAAATCATTTGAGCTTGCGACATTGAAAATATGTTAAATTGCACATTTTGCAAATTTTTGATATGCAAGAAATTTGAAATTGAAAAAAAATACTCAGTAAAAAATTCTAACTTTCTAGTTTTTTGGGGCGTCTTGTTATTTGGGACTGGGCCATTTTCTAAAAGTTCCAGTCGTAGGAGCTCTTTCCTTCCTGGAACCGGCTTGGGTAGCCGACAGTGCTGGAAATCCACTCTCAGCAGCTTTTTTCCCAAGTAACGTTATGGATATCATGGAAATTAGGACATTCTCAGATCGTCTGAAAAATTCTTTACTGAAATTTCTCAGCGCGACAATCTTTAACTTCCAAACCGAAAATCCACAGACTGAAGCAATGCGAAAATATTTAAGCCCTGACATGCCTTCCATCAGAGAAGTCGAAAAAAGTGTCGCGCTCCTCATAACAAATACTCATTACTCTTTCTTTGGAGTCAGACCCACAACTTCCGCTCTTATCGAAGTCGGAGGTCTTCATATTTCTGAGAAAAAAGCACAATTCAGTCCCGTAGGTTTCATATTCAGCCTAAAACGAAATGTCGCGATTTGAATTTCGCGCCAGAATTACGTCAAAATTAGAGGTTGTGTTAAAACATGGCCTTTACTATTCTGGCGCAAAATTTAAATTGGACATTTTTCTAATCATATTTTTTCAAGAATTAGAAAAGTGGATGGATGGAAGTACAAGTGGGGTTGTTTACTTCACTTTCGGATCAATAGTTCTGATAGAAAGTTTACCAAAAGATACAATACTTGCGATCTATTCGTCTTTTGCAAAAATAGCACCATTGAGAATCCTAATGAAAATTAGGGATGTTAGAACACTTCCTTCAGGACTTCCTGAGAATGTGAAGACTTTATCCTGGATTCCACAAATTCCTGTTCTAAGTAATGTTGCAGAAACTTGAAAACTTTTTTGTCCTTTCATTTTTTAATTTTAAAAATAACTTAGAAAATAATAATTTATACGATGCTTTGGACAGACTCTTGAATAATCCTACTTACAGGTAAATTTTTAAACTTCTCGTACATTTCTGGATACGAAAATGTAAATTATTTTAAAAATTGCAGAAAAGCGGCAAAATACGGATCGCGACTTGTCCGAGATAGGCCAATGAGTGCAATGGAAACTGCCATTTTTTGGATCGAATATATTTTGAGAAATGACGAGAAGACTTTAAGATCTCCAGCCTTGGAATTAAAATGGTGGCAAGTTCAGCTTTTGGATGTATATGCAGTTCTATTGACCGCCACTCTTTTAATAATTTACATAATTAAACTTATTCTACAAATCGTTCTTCCACAACTTGGACTTGACAAAGTTGGTTTTCAACTAATAGCTATCTTCAGTATTCGATACAAAAAACGTCTTGCGAGCAAGAAACTAAAGGATGAGTAAAATAAAAATAGAAAATAAATATAAATAAATAAACTTATGAGAAAATAAAAAATCTAACCGAAATTGTTGAACATGTTAGAGTTTATTCGATTCCTACACAATTATATAATTCAGAGACAGAAACTAGAATACGATTTGTAAACCGTAGAGAAAAATTTCATAGAAAAGTAAAAATCTTTTTTTTGATTCTAACTTAGTACCTTAAATTTTTATCAGATTACTTCTGAATTCTGGCAGTTTTTGAATGGACAATTTTACAAGGTCGCAAACTGATTGAACATTTAATTTACAGAGTCAGTATTTTTTTTCGTCTCTCGATTCAAAGTTTAAAGTAGAATTATCAAAGCTGCTTTCAGGTGGAAACGAGAAGTAAATGGTTCGATAAAAATGTTTCAAAACGAAGATAAACGTGTGTATAAATGACTAAATTAATATTAAGTAAATTGAGATGATTAAAATGTGAATCAATATACGAAGCACTCATTGATGTACAATTTTCTTCCCAACGTTTCGTGCCAAGGGAGAGAATCTTGATCCCCAAAGACTGTGGAGAAAAAAGGAATATTATGTAAAATATTGAGCGTATTTTACATTTTGCAATTTTTGGAGTAAGAGAATTGTGAAAACTAACTTTTAAAATTAGTCGAGACCAGCATCGTCGCTGGGAGCAGATGGTTTTGGAGCTCCTGGGAATCCTGGCATGCCTCCCATCATTCCTGGAAATCCTCCCATACCTCCCATGCCACCCAGACCTCCCATGCCTCCCATACCTCCAGCACCTCCGAATTTTGAGGCGACCTTGTTTATCAAAGCCATTATTTTCGGGTTGCCCTGATATTTGAGCATATTGGCCGGATTTGAGGAAATGTCTTTGAAGGCCTCAGCTACCTCTGGATCCTGGAAAATTATTAAGTTTATGGTATAGTTTTGGTCAAAGTGACGAATTCAACTTTCAGGATTTAAAAATTACTTGACTTACGGGAAAAGCTTTCAACTTTTAACTTGGGACTTTTGAAACTGTGGAAACTTTCAAATTTGAAGACTGAAAAACTTGCGAGCATCAATTTTTAAAAATTTTAATACTTTTAAGAAAGATTTTGACCCTGAATTAAAAATAAAAATACACCCTTTAGTATCTGAAATATTTAAAAGGAAATCAGACCTGAAAAGCTTGAAGAACATCCGGGTCGTTCAAAAACTGATAAAAGTCTCCCATTCCAGGTGCACCACCAGCAGGAGTCGATTCTGTTTGTGAAGGTCGAGTGTTTTCCTCTCGAGCTTTTGAAGCTTCTCGAGCTTGCTTCGCTCTTTCCAGTCGCTCTCGCTCCTTTTTCTCCAAATTTCTGCGTTCCTTCTTCCTCTTATGTTCCTCTATTTTCCTAGCCTGCAAAATAAATTACAAACAAGCTAATTAATTTCTGTTATACCTATGATTATATAAAAACGAATGTGCTGGTACTTTTCAAATGTAAACTTTTAAAAATGTAAACTCATGGCCAAAATATTTTTTTTTACATTGAAAATGAATATAGTCTTTTCGAAATCCACTCTATATCCTATTGTGCAACTAAAAAAGAGATTAAAAATGAAATATTAATCTTTGATTCTCTAAAGAAAACCACTGATCCTATTTTTGGAAGAAATGACTTGCAATTTAAATATTGCGAAATTTGAATTGCAATATTTGATCAAAATAAACAAAAATCTTTAATCATAGCATTTGTTTAATCCATATCAAATTCAATTTTCAGCGAATCAGCAAGATTTATAGTAGATCCTAAAAAATGGTCTAGAATGATTAAAATCACCTGCAGTTTCTCTCAGATTCAAATCAAATATAATTTTTTTCATGTATATGAATTCGTGATATTTTCGATCTTTATAGTAATTTATTTATCGCCAGTAAAAATGTTCGCAATCGTAATTACACAACTCCTCTTCGTATTAAAGAAGACGGAAATAATATTGTTTCAATAAACGAAGGTTTCTATATCCAACGATCTGACTTTGAAGTTTATTGCGCATGTTAAAAAGAAAAGTTAAAATTTTGTTTTTCAGTCGTTAACTTTTCAGAGATGAATTTAGTACGTCTCTTAAAAGAGTTCCATTAATTTAGGCGTTTTTAAATTTGAAATACCCGAAATGAAAAATGGAAGTTCTATACACAAAAATAGCGATTGATATCTTTAAAATCCCTTGAAATTTCATTGAAATCCATGAAAATCCTTTCAAGTCTCATGAAATCCCTTGATACCATTGGAAATATTTTGAAATCTATTAAAATCTTTGAAATTTGTTAAAATCCGTAGAACTCTCTTGAAATCTTTCAACCCCAGTTGTATTCCTATGAAATCTTCAAAATAGTTAGAAGTCTATAGAAATACTTTTACATCCCTTGAAAATAAAACAAATTAAATCATTCCCGAAAGTTCTCTAGAAATCCATTGAAATTTGTAAAATCCCCTAAAATCTTTGAAATACTTGGAGGTCCTATAAAATCCCTTCAATCTTGTGAAATTCTTTCAAATTCCTTGAGTGGACGCTAAAGTTCAACAAAAAACTTCTTTGGTTTTTCTCGGTCATCGAAATTAAAAAATTCAATCTTTTAAATCTAAAAATCTTTTAATTTTAAGTAATAAAAACTATATCGCAAATTAAATCAGTCAAAGTGAAACTTTTCTAAACTCGAAAAATTTAAAATAAAAAAATTCCCCCTTCCAATTCAGAAAAAAAATTAAAAAACAAAATTTCCTGTTCCAACTCAATAAAAGTGTTAAAAATAACAAATTTTTATCATCCAGCTCATAAAAAAACATCGCGTTTCATCTTGGAGGAAAATATTTGAAGAATAGAACCTGTCCTCTGTCAACTCAATTAAAATTTTAAAACCAGAAAATTCCCTCTTCAAATTCAGAAAAGAACTAAAAACTAATACTTCCACCCTCTGAACTCAGTAAAAATACTTAAAATAAAAAAGGTCCTTCTTCCAATTAAAAATAAATTTAAAATGAAAAAAATCCCTCTTCCAATTCAGAAAAAAATGAAAACCTACAATTTTCTTCCTTCTTACTCAGTAAAAATTGAAAAAAATTCAGTTGTAAACCTTCCAAATTCAACTACATATTCCAAAAAACATTCAAAATTACATTTTAAATATTAGAAGCTTTCTCAATTGAACGATTCTAAATTTCGTACAAAACTGAATACTTTCCAAATCAGAATTGTGAAATTAAATTTTTTTTATACTGAATTCTTGAGAGTTGAATTATTTTGTTTTATTTTTTAAAATGTTTTTTTCTATTTTGTTTGCAATTACTTGAAAATTTAAAATAATTCATAAAGCTTCAATCTACAGTTTACACTTGTTCAACTATCAGAGCTTTAGGTTTAAGAGATTTAAAACGTTTCAGTTTAAAAATCGTTAAATTTTGAACAGATTCAGAACTGATTGTTCATTCTTAAATTTGCCCAGTCAATTATAATTAAATTTTAGATATTATAGTTTAATATTTCAAATTTTTAATTAATTTATATTTACAGTTAATCGACTTTAAATGTTTTAATACCAAAATTGTTTAAATTCAAAATTTTTAATTTACTCCCTAAGCCTAAAGTTCTCTAGAAATTCGTTGAATTCCTTGAAATCCATTGAAATCTTGGAAAATCGTAAAAATACATGAAAATAAGAAGAAATCACTTGAAATTCCTTGAACATAAATTCATTAAACTTATTCATTAAATTTTTCTAAGAAAAGACGTTCAAATTCCTAGAAATCTTTGAAATCCTTGGAGATTCGATAAAAAAGTTTCCCCATTGGAATCTTTGAAATAGCTAGGAATCCCATGAAATTTCATTTTATTTCATTTATTTTCCAAAGTTCTCTAAAAATCCATTAAAATCTAGCTTAAAATTTTTGGAAATCCTACAAAATCCTTTGAAATCCCTTGACATATATAAAATCCCCTAAAATCTTTGAAATACTTAGAGGTCCTATAAAATCCCTTCAATCTTGTGAAGTTCTTTTAAATTCCTTAAAATCTTTGGAAATCCTACAAAATTCTTTCACATCTCTTGAAATGTTTGAAATCTCTTGAAATTCTTTGAAATCTTTTGAAATAACTTAAAATCTTTAAAATCCTTTGAAATTTTCTTAATTACTTCATATGCATATGTTTTCTAGAAATTCGCTAACATTCCTTAAAATCCCTTTAAATCTTTGGAAATCGTAAAAATTCGTTAAAATAAATAGAATTTATTATAAATCCCTCGAATATAAGTTAAACTAAACTTATTCATTAAAATTCTCTAAAAAAACACCGTTCAAATCTCTAGAAATCTTTGAAATCCTTCGAGATTTAAAAGAATTCTTTGAAGTTCCTTAAAATTTGTTAAATCTCTTGAAATTATTTGGAATCCCTGAAAATCCCCGGAAATTTTTGGGAATCTTTAAAATCCTCTAAAATCCCTGGAAATGTTTCGAAATCTTACGAAATTCGTTGAAAGCTGTGAAAACATTTTTAAATCTCTTAAAACCGATGAAATTCTTTAAAATTATTTGAAATGTTTGGAAATCCCATAAAATACATTTAAAAGCCTTGAAATCTGTGGAAATCATTTGGAATCCCTTAAAATTCCCTTATATGTTTAGAAATCTTTGTAATCATTTCAAATCTCGTAAAATTTTTATGAAATCTGACGAAACTACTTAAAATCCGTGGAAATCCTCTGGAATTCCTCGAAATCTGTCAAATTCTGTGAAATCCTCCGAAATTGAAATCCTACGTTAAGTAAGTAAATGAATCATTCGTTTGTAGTTTCTCTATTTTTTGCATGAATTTATTCAATATTTTAATACTATTTATTTTTATACTGATTTTCTTATAATGATTCTCTATAGTAATTTTTCTAGAATCGCGAAAAAATTATAGGAAAGTCATTATAGACCTATACTGAATTTCCTATAATATTTTTTCGTAAGAGGGGATTACAAGGCATGGTAAAAGATTGCATGGGGTTACAAAGGATTTAATGGGGTTGCAAAGGATTGCATGGGGTTGCAAAAGATTGACTGAAATTCCACGGGATTGTATGCAGATTACAGTGCATGGGATTGCACGAAATTTTATAGAGATCGCTCGAGATTTTATAGACATTGCATTGGATTACAAGGGATTGCAAAGGACTGCATGGGATTGCATGAGATTCTAAATGAAGCGCGCTCCGGCCGCCCAATTGAGGTTATCACATCGAATATGGTGGAAAACTTCATCATATGGTTATGGAAGGTCGCCGAATCAAGGTACGCGAGATTCCTAAGGCTGTAGGCTTCTCCACTGAACGAGTCTATAACATCTTGCACGTGAAAATGGAGTTTAATAAGGTGTGTGCAAGATGGGGGCCGCGATTGCTGACTCCAGATCAAAAACGCAATTTAAAAGACGTTTCACTGCAGTGTTTGGCGAAGTTTAATCGCAATCCGTAGAACTTTTTGCGTCGATTCGTGACTGTGGACGATACCTGGACTCATTACTATACACCCGAGACAAAGCAGCAGGGAAAGCAGTGGGTATGCCTGGTGAAAGTGTGACAAAGAAGGCAAAGACTGTTTTGTCAGCTGGGAAGATGATGGCCACAGTATTTTGTGAATCCCAAAGAATTATCCTCATTGATTACTTGGAGAGGGGTAACACTATAACAGAAACGTACTATGCATCATTATTGGACCGCTTAAAAGCCGAGCTACAAAAAAAAACGACCACGATTAGCGCACAAAAAAGTGCTGTTTTATCATGACAAAGCACCGGCTCACACCTCCGCAATCGCAATGGCAATGGCAAAAATACACGAACTGGACTTGGAATTGATTGCTCATCCACCCTATTCTCCAGACTTGGCTCCGAGCGACTTCTTTCTGTTCCCCAACTTGAAGACCTGGCTCGGTGGGAAGAGATTCTCGTCCAATAAAGAAGTAATCGATGCCGTAAATGCGTATTTTGCAGACCTCAAGAAATCTTAATTATCTGAAGGAATGAAAAAATTGGAATCTCGCTGGATTGGGTGTGTAGCCCTCAAAGGAGACCATGTTGAGAAATAAAGGCAAACTCCTAAAAAAGAAAAATTAGTTGCTTTTTTACCAAACTTATGAAACGACCTTCGTATAACCGGTAATTTGTGAAAACAATACATTATTTTTCAGCTCTCCTTCACTTTTAAATTTCGGTTTTCTGATGTGCAAATATCTTAGACAGCGATATCGATCTTTGTGCAATATTTGTGAAATCTTAAAATTTTTTTTGAAATCATTATAATTTTAGTTTAGAAAATCTTTGGAATCTTTGTGAAATATTTGTGTAATCTTTGAAATCTTTGTGAAATCTTTTTAGTGTAAGTGTAAGATTGCAGAGAAAGGGTACACAGGATTGCAGGAGTAATTTAAGCCCTTAGAACGCTTTGAGTTTTATGGTTTTTCAAACTTGAAAGATTCTAAACTAGAATTTCTCAAAAAATTGGATCTTTTAAACATGACAAAGAAAATTTCAAAATCTCCTCAAAAATAAAGGAAAATATCCCCGAATTTTGACTGATGTTCCAATTGGAAATCTTCCCTGACCTTTTTGAAAAACCCTCTTCTACTTTCTACCCCTTCTAAAAATTCCTAAATAAAATTTAAACGAATTTTTTAACCCAACCCTTGACGTTGCAACTTTGCAATCCTAAAACTCCCTAAGCCATTTCACGGTACATTTACGTTTACGCCTTCACAGAAACTGTTCCAATCACTTAATCATTATAACGTTAACACGTCTGTCTCGTGGCGTATTGTGACGTCACGATTACGAGCTTTTAATAGACCCCAAAGAAGCCAATTGCTCGCCAATTCGCCAAGCACCTCAAATTCCGAAAGTTCATTAATGTCAACATTTCCAAATTCTCACATTTTTCCCCCAAGAAGAAACCTCCACTTTCAGTATCCCTCTTAATGAATTTCCTACAATAAAAATAAATAAAAAATTTGGTACCAACAGCAGTAGCTGGGTGGTGATTCTCGACTCGTCAGGATCTTGAAAGTTAAGCATGAACGGGCGCGGTTAGCGCTCGGATGGATGACCGTTCAGGATTCTCGCTTAATCATGTTTTCACTGCGTTTAACTACTGTCGAGCGGGAGGTTTGACGCCACGGACGGATAAGGGCAACTCGATGCTATCGAATGTCTACATCCAAACTCGTCTGTCGGTAAGCGGCTCCGCTAAAGTTTTGGTGTTCTGCAGTTTTCTACTCCCCTGACTAAATTTTCAGGCGAATGCGAGCGCTTTTAATAAAAATCGGGCTGCAAACTGTGGGGATTTTAGAAATTGAAAAAACCCACAGGATTCAATACGTCAGGCATTGCTTTGGAGGCTTATAATGAGAGTTGAGGTAATTGGAGGTTTTGGGAAGGGATTTGAGCTGAAGGGCTCAATGTCTGACGATCTTCTGTGGGAGAGGGGATTTAAGATATGTAAAACCCCAAAAAGGGTATACATGGAGTAAAAATCTAACCTAATCTGTGAAAAATTGGTGAACCCTCCAGAATTCAGAAATAGGACTTAAACTCGACTTTAGGTTCAAAAATAATTTCAGTGACAATAAATAAACAATGGGGAGAAACAAGACCAAAGATTTCCGGGCGGAAAGATTTTTGTAATTAATGAAATTTATGGAATGAACCATTTTAGTAATTTACTGACTGATAATTCAATGTCTTTAGACAGAATAGGATACATCGAAGCCAAAACCAAACTGAAAGGAGGGGGTGAGGGGAGGGAGGGAGGCTCGCTAAATCTTTGGGGCCACCTTATACGGCGGCGGCCCGGACGTCTAAATATAAAGGCGCCCGGCATTGCGACGCGGCCCTCTGTCCGACTCAAGATCCCGCGGAAAATCTCATCAAGATCCATAGGAAACCGGTGCAATGATCTCTAATCACAAAACAATCTCCGAACCACAACTATCCTTTACATTTTTTTTCATCTTCAGAATTCCAACTAATTCCTTCAACTTTCTGGCCCTTCTTCAAAAACAAATCATCAGGGTGGTCGTTTAAATCGAGGAAAAAAATTCCCGGTCATTTCCCGATTTACAAACATTTTTCACGGTCATTGAAATTAAAAATTTTGAACTCTTGAAACTGAAACTTTTTTCATTTGAAGTAATCAAAACTGAAGTACAAATTAAATTACTCAAAGTGGAACTCTTTTGAATTTTAAAATTTTAAAATTGAAGCTTAAACAATTTGCAATACAAAGATTTTTAATTCAACGTTTTTCAACGTAAGTCACATTCAATAATTTACATGTATAAAATATAAGCTTTTAACGCATTCCAACTGAACAATTTTTATTAAATGCCATTATACTGCAAAATTTTTAATTTCAAACTTTTATTAATTGAGCAGTTCAAAGTCTTCTGATTAAAAAATATAAATCCAAGCTATCACTTTTAATGCTCTAAATCAAAACAATTCCTCCCTTTCAAATCACATTAATAAAAGTATTAAAAATAAAACATGTCTTTCTTCTGATTCAATACAAAATCGAAAAAAAAGTTACCCCTTTCCTCTAAAAGTTAAAAATACCAAATTTGCCCCCATCTGCTCAATAAAAATGTTAAAAAGAAAAAATAGCTTCTTCCAATTCAGAACAACGATTAAGGCCATGTGAGCGTAACCTCAACAATTTTTTTCACATTTTTTTAAAACCGATTTACGTTCACACGAAACGCAATATCGAGTTGGAAATTTCGTAAACTAAATAAAAAGCACTAAGGAATCTTTGTCTGGTCCTAAATTTTTATAATTATAAAAAAGATTTTTCTGAAATTTTTTTTTTGCTTTTTTTATAATTATAAGAATTTAGGACCAGAAAAGCGTTCCTTAGTGCTTTTTATTCAGTTTCCGAAATTTTCAACTCGATATTGCGTTTCGTGTGAACGTAATTTGGTTTTAAAAAAGTGTGAAAAAATTGAAGTTACGCTCACATGGCCTTAATGACCCAACTTTCCTGCCTTCCAACTCAATAAAAATGATAAAAACAAAAGAAAAGCCTCTTCCAATTCATAAAAACTTAGAAACCAAACTTTTTTCCCTTCCAACTCGATGAAAATCTTGAAAATAAACAAATGTTCCTCTTCCAATTAAAAAAAAAAAATGAAAACCAAATTTTCCTCCCTTCCAACTCGATAAAACCTTAAAACCAAAAAAATGTGCCTCTTCCAATTAAAAAGGAATTGAAAACAAAAATTTCTTCTTTTCCAACTCAATAAAAATGTTAAAAATAAAAAATTACCATCTCCCAATTTAGAAAAAAAGAGTGAAAATAAGAAGTTCCCCCTTTCAACTCAATAAAAATATTGAAAAGAAAAAATTGCCTCTTTCAATTCTGAAAAAAAAATAAATAAAAGTTCGTCCCTTCCAACTCTATGAAAATCTTAAAAATAAAATAAATTCCCTCTTCCCATTGAGAAAAAATTTGAAACCAAATCTTCCCCCCTTCCAACTCAATAAAAATGTTACAAAGAAAAAACTTCCCACTTTCAAATCAGAAAAAAAAGAAATGACAAAAATGTCCTCCTTTCCAAATCGCCAAAAATCCTAAAAATAAAAAATTATACATCTTACAATTCATAAAATATTGAAAACCAAAATTTCCTCCTTTCCAACTCGATAAAAATCTTAAAAATATAAAATACGTCCGATTTCAACTCAATAAAAATGTAAAATACAAAGAACTTCCTCTTCGAATTCGGAAAAAAGTATAACAAAATTTCTGTCTTTTTTTAAAACTACAATTGTGAAATTCATACGTTTTTTTATACATTAATCTGTTAAAGTCGAATTATTTTTATTTCAAGTCGTTGGAAGTTAATAATTGTTCACTTGTTATTTATACATCAAAATTCAACACTTTCACTCACAAATTAAATATTTAAAAAAATGGAACAATTAAAATTGTAACGTTTGAAGTTTAAAGCACTCTGAAATTTTAACGAGTTGAGGCTTTCCATTTCAAACAATTCAGTTTTTAATATTTGAATTATACTTGCTCATTTTAAATAAACAGTAACGTACTGCTAAATATTACAAAATTGTTATTTTTTATAAATAAAAAATTTCAAAATAAATGGGTTAAAAATGGAATATTGTAGATTGAAACAATACTTAAATAGGATTTGAAATTGAATAAAAGCGTTGAATTATGAATCTATTAATTCGAAATTTAAAAAAAGTTAAAAACAGTTTATAAAGTTTCAATCGGACATTTACATTTGTTTAGCACTAAGGCTTTCCAATTGAAACAGTTTAATTTTCAACGTTAAAATCTGTACATTTTTTTATTTTGAACAGATTTAGAATTGTTTTGTAGAATCAATTATTGTTCAATTTTTAATACTCGAACTACAGTGCAGTTTTAAAAATCATGAAATAACTAATATTTACACTTGATCAACTTAAAACGTTTTTTATCAAAAAATTTCAAATTCAAACGCTTTTAAATTTTAATTGTTCAAGTCTTCAAAACTACATTTTAAAATTCTTTAAATTTAAAATGTAAGCTTAAAAATGAATACTTAAGATGAAAAATGTCTAAAGTAAAATATTTCAGAATTACGCATAGTAAACTGAATGATTTCATAATTGAAAAAGTTAACAACTGAACTTAACATTTAAAAAAAGTTGAAATCGAACATATTTTAAATTGTATTATATCATGTGATATGAAATTTGTGATACTTCAAGTAATTGTATAGATTTTTCTACTAAAAATATGTGAAATTCCCGGTCCAAAAATAAATTCACTGTCATTTCCCGGTTTTTTCCGGGCTCAAAACATTTCCAGTCATTTTCAGGTTTCCTGGTCCAGCGGCCACCCTGATCATTATAAGTTTAAATTCATTTTTTTTTTCTTAAATAACTATTAGAAAAAAATATTGAAGTTAAAATGATTGCAATCTAAGCCCTGGCAATATCAAAGCAAGTATCTAATATTTAGATTAAATATAAATCAATAATTTTTCTATTAATCTAAGAAGAAATCTATTTTAAAAATCTAGAATCGATGAATTCGTCAATACAATAATTTAGTGGACACAGAAACTCAAAATACAGTTTTCCTTCCAAAGTGAATCAGAGACGGCTGTTTCTCCACAAGACCAAGAGCATGTGGGTGTTAATGCATAAGAGGTCAAGGTCAACATCTAAAACGAAAACTACATGATTTATAAATATATCGCATTTTGAAAATACAAGCCAATTCACTATCAACTTATTTTCAATTTATTTTCTAAATATTGGATAAATAAATTTCCTTTTAAATTTATCTTTTCCTAAATCAAATTTTTATTGGTATCAACATCCTTTTATACAAAAACATACTTGTTGGAAAATCGACTATGTCCTTCAGTTTTAGTTTTCCCGACACAAGGTTTGGCACAATGAGTCGACACTTCGAAATTCGCGCACAAATTGCCTGAGATTTCAATTTCCTTATTCTCTGTCGTAACGGACGATTTACATGCTTCTAAATATTGTCAATAGTTTGATGTACACCTGAATTTAAGAATTCAAAATAATTCAAAAGTATCCTGGGAATTCAAAAGAATTCAAGGAATTCAAGAAGACTTTAAAAACTTCAAGGGAATTAAAAGGAACTCAAAAGAATTGAAAGGATTTCAAGGAATTCAAGAAATTAAAAACAATTCAAAGAATTTAAAAAAATTCAGAGAATTTAAAAGAATTCGAAAACTTCAAGGGAATCGAAAGTAAAAAAAACAAAAAAATGGAAAAGAATTCAATAAGACTTCAGAAAATTCAAGGGAATTGAAGGAAATCCAAAAGAATTGAAATTAATTGAAGCAGACTTTAAGAACTTCAAGGGAATTAAAAAGAATGAAAATGAAAACAAATGCATGAAACGTGGTGATGTCAAATATTATAATGCGTAAATTCAGTGTGTTCCTTCAGACCTTAATTTAAGATTTCACTCCATTACGGCTGAGTTTATTCAATCTATTTTTTAAAAAATTAAGGCAATTTAAAAGAATTGAAAGAAATTCAACAAGACTTCAAAAACTTCAAGGGAATTGAAGGGAATCAAAAAGAATTGAAATGAATTCATGGAGACTTCAAGGGCATTCAAAAGAATTAAAATGAAAAAAAATGAAAAAAATGCAAATTTGGCTATGTCAAATATTATAATAAGAAGCTTCAGTGTGTTCTTTCAGCCCTTAATGTAAGACTTCACTCGATCACAGCTGAGTTTATTCAATTTATTGAAAAAAATCAAGGGTACTTAAAAGAAATGAAATGAATTCAATGAGACTTCAAAAACTTTAAGGGAATTGAAGGGAATCAAAAAGAATTGAAATGAATTCATGGAGACTTTAAGAACTTCAAGGGAATTCAAAAGAATTAAAATTTTTAAAAAATGAAAACATGCAAACTTGCCGATGTCAAATATTATAATAAGTAACTTGAGTGTGTTCCTTCAGCCCTTAATGTAAGATTTCGTTCGATTACAGCTGAGTTTATTCTATTTATTAAAAAAGAATCAAGGGTATTTAAAAGAATTGGAAGGAATTCAAGAAGACTTTAAAAACTTTGAGGGAATTGAAGGGAATCAAAAAGAATTGAAATGAATTCATGGAGACTTCACGAACTTCAAGGGAATTCAAAAGAATTAAAATGAAAAAAAAATGAAAAAATGCAAACTTGGCTGTGTCAAATATTATAATAAGTAACTTTAGTGTGTTCCTTCAGCCCTTAATGTAAAATTTCACTCGATTACAGCTGAGCTTATTCAATTTATTGAAAAAATTGAGGGAATAAATAATAAATAAACATAAATAAATAAGAATATTAAGGGAATAGATAAATTAAGGGAATAAATTATAAGAATTGAAAGGAATTCAATGATACTTCAAAAACTTCAAGGGACTCAAAAAGAATTGAAATGAATTCAAGCAGACTTTAAGAACTTCAGGGGAATTCAAAAGAATTAAAATGAAAAAATGCATAAAACTTTGCGATGTCAAATAATTTATTGTGTAAATTTAGTGTGTTCCTTCAGCCCTTCATTTAAGATTTCACTCGATTACAGCTGAGTTCATTCAATTTATTGCAAAAAATCAAGGGTATTTGAAAGAATTGAAAGGAATTCAATCAGACTTTAAAAACTTTAAGGGAATTGAAGGGAATCAAAAAGAATTGCAATGAATTCAAGGAGACTTCAAGAACTCCAAGGGAATTCAAAAGAATTAAAATGAAAAAAATGAAAAAAATGCACACTTGGCAACGTCAAATATTATAATATGTAACTTCAGTGTGTTCCTTCAGCCCTTAATTTAATATTTCACTCGATTACAGCTAATTTTATTTAATTTCTGTTTTAAAAAAAATTCAAGGGAGTCAAAGGAAAAAAAAGATTTGAAATGAATTCATGGAGACTTTAAGAACTCCAAGGGAATTCAAAAGAATTAAAATGAAAACAAAAAATGAAAAAATGCAAACTTGGGGACGTCAAATACTATAATATGTAGCTTCAGTGTGTTCCTTCAGCCCTTAATCAAAGGAATTTTAAAGAATTGAAAGGAATTAAACGAGACTTCAAAAACTTCAAGGGAATTCAAAAGAATAAAAATTTTAAAAAATGCATGAAACTTGGGGATGTCAAATATTATAATGTATAATAGGCGTTCCTTTCGCCCTTAACTTAAGATTTCACTCGATTACAGCTGAGTTTATTCAATTTATTTTTTAAAAAATCAAGGGAATTTGAAAGATTTCAAGGGAACCCAAAATAATTCAAATTTTTTCAAAAGAATTCCAGTGAATTCAGAAAAATTTAAGGGAATTCAAAAGCATTCAGAAACAGGGTTATATCTGAATTCACTAGTGGTTGACTCCTCGACTATAAGTTTTTCTAAACAATAGACATCGAGGGGTTAACCATTTGCAATTTTGATGATTTTCAATTCAAAAAGTTCAAAACAATTCAAAAGAATAAAAAGAATTCAAGGAAATTCAAGATGAACTTAAAAAAAACTTCAAGAGAATTAAACAAAATTCAAGGTGAATTCAAAACACTTCAAAGAAATTTGAAGAATTCAAAACAATACATTAATATATTAATATAAGAATAAATTTAATATGTGCAGCAGGTGTCACCTTAGCAGGGATCCTCATTTTTCCCCTTTTTCAAATAGAAACCTATAATATTCAGAAATGCGCGCCACAACCTATACTACTGCAGTTATAAACATGCATGATTTAAAAAAAAAAATTTTTAAGCACACAATTACAAATAATCACCATATTATATCAGCCATTTTTAATTTAGAAAATTATAAAAAAGTCAACTCATTTAATTAATTGTGAACCTAAAATATTTTGTAGTTTCACACTTTTTTATATTTATTTTTATAGAATCGGCAAGGTCCAATGTACTGTGAAAAAGAATATTTCAAATTATTTTTGAGGTATTTAAAGTTTTGAATTCTTGGTCATTCTGAATAGAATTATTCAGGAATGCGTGATATGAGATCTTCTTATGTCGATTTTTTAAACAAACAACAAAGTTTGATTGACTATAAAATTTGCAAAAAATCATGGAAGTGAAATAATTGCGGTAGAAGGCTAGATGCGGGCACAAAAATGTGTTATTCGCAGAGCTCAAAAAAATATTTTAAATAATTTTTTTCGACTTTCTGAAACGCTGTATTTCTGTCTATTCTAAATATAATTATTGAGGAAATTCTTAATTATCTTTGTTTCTGTATTTATTAGGGTGGCGCTTAAAAATTAAAAGTTCAATTTTCCAAAACGGTATCCCTCCATTTTTTCCTCTAAGTGACAGAAACTCACTGCAATTTTTTCAAATTTTTCAAATAAGTTTTAGTGAGGCCGGGAAGTTTTTAATACTTTCGAAATTTCTGAAATTATACTATAGGTGCAAAAATTGTATAAAAATTATTTTTGTGTAGTGTTTATTTAGTTTAAATTAGAATAGCAAAACATTTTTCAACTTTTTGAAAATAAAGGTTAATCAAGCCGAATCCAAAAAGTCATTTTTTCTTAATTAAAAAAGAATTCCTGTATTCAGGAGGAATCTTCTTCAATTCTATATTCTTATTTGTGACCTAAAACAGTACAAAAAATGTTCTACAATTTTGGCACTCATAGAATAAATTTCAAAATTTCAAGTTTTAAAAACTTCTTAGCGCCACTAAACCTTGTTTGAAAATTTTGAAAAAGTTTCAGTAAATATCTTTCACTAAGAAAAAAAAATGGAGGGGTACCGTTTTGGAAAATTAAACTTTCAATTTTTAAGCGCCACCCTAGTATTTATTGTATAAACAATCCACAAAGTGCAATGCACTGTTAAAATTTTGTTTTGAAACTTTTCTTTAATACTTTTTAAATTTTCGCAAAATATTAGATATGAAGAATCCAGCGATACATTCGTTCATCCAATAAAAATAATACAAAAATGAAATTCTGACATGATTGAACCATCAGTGATGCGAAAGAGAAAAAAATTATATATCACACATTTATTTGAGATACTTTTTTCTTATAACATTTAATTTATAAACGAAATGTAATTTTATTTTTTAATCAAATTTTTGGTTTTTTATAAAAGTGTCGCATTTAATAATTTTTGTTTATCAAGCTGGTATTCTTAAAAGAAGAAAAATTTCCCTTTTCCCGAAGAAGCATTTCCCTATTTTCTCTACAACTGCACTGCTTAATAACTGCGATCCCTGTCTTAGTCCTTCGGATTCAATAATTCACTTGTAATCAGTTGAATTTATTTCATTTATTGAAATAATTCAAAGGAATTCAAGGGTACTCAAAACAATTAACCCGTCGATACTAGCAGAAAAATAGAAAAAATTTATCCGAATAAAAATCACCTTATGACCCCAGTTTTCACCTACTTTATCTGTTAATCAGATAATTCCTGCAAGACGAGGAACCAGGTCATTGGATATTTTTAAACGTGTTTTGCTAGTACCAATCTAACTATAGTAGTTTTCATTTAATGACCTAAAAATTTTCCTAATCGATAAACATCTGAAGAGTTTGACGGTACTGACAATGAGAAAAAATTGAGCAGTTCTCTCTAAAGTTAAAACTAAAGATCTAGTGTTGATTCTAATCTTGCAAATGGCAAGGCAGTCATGCATTCGTTCAGAGTGATGATGTTCTAAATCCCTATTTTTCAGACTTGACCGAAATATGTACCAGGCGTCACACCGAACCTATTCTCAGTGGACGCTGTTGCAAATATAGACACGCGGATGCTGAGATAAATCATCACAGAGAGCGAAAAGAGAGAAAGAGTTACAAGGGCTATCATCATCTAATAAATTAATTTCCTTGAAAATTTCCATTTTAAAAAATTAAGATATGAGGAAATTTGAATGAGGGGCCATCCATAAA
>JAUMHM010000072.1:9405189-9423553 GCA_032362435.1 Melikaiella ostensackeni | reverse complement strand
TATTCATTCAACACGTAATTTTACTCCGTCCATCGAGGGTCCCTTTATGTCCATCGCCCAGCGATGTAAAATTCAGAAGAATTTTTTACAATGTATGCTTCGCTATCAATTAAAACTCAATATATACAGAATTAGGATGAAGTTCTGAATAGCCCTTACCTCCTATTTTTTTAAAACTCCGTATACTCATGTATTGTGACGCGCTGATTACGAAAATCGTATTGAAAATTGGTCCAAATCTGATTTTCATGGTAAAAACCATAAAAACCCCATAAAAACAATGGTTTTTCACGTTTATCTCGAGAACCATTAAAAATTTTTAAAATAATTTCGACAAAAGTTGCAGACCTAGTCAAAATACACATTTTATGTTCCATAAAATTTTTTCGTACGAGTGAAGTTTTCAAGATATTTGATGATAAAGATGAAACTTCATACCTGGCCTCTGCCGAAAACGTAAGTATTCCTGTGACCAATCAATGCAGTTATATATTTTTTTTACTTAATTTTATTTACGTTTCCCCACGAGACTTTAGGTAGGAGAAGGGGTTTGACCAACATTATTTCTGTGGCTAGACAAAGGGCTGCCTTTCAGCCCCCCACGAGAAGTTGGAAAGGGAAAGGCGTTTGACCAACATTATTGAATAGACCTATAACTTTTGTCCAAAAACTTTTCCGAAATTTTCTGTATTTACCGAGATAAATTCGAAAAACAATGCCTTTCATGGGTTTTCCATGGTTTTCGCCATGAAAATCAAATTTTCGCCAATTTGCACTACCATTTTCTTAATCATCGCGTCAAAATACGTGCGTAAGCGGAGTTTCAAAAAAATCGAAGGTAAGAAAAATACTTGCGTTTTCGGCAGGGGCTAGGCATGAAATTTTTTAACATTATCATCAAATATCTCGAATAATTTCACTTGTACAAAAAAAATGGATGAAACAAAATGTGCGCCAATTTTCACTATGACTCTCGTAATCAACGCGTCAAATTACATAAATATACGGCGTTTCGAAAAAATTGGAGATAAGGGCTATTCGGAACTACACCCCAAAATTGTTAATATATTATGCACTTAATCATAAGGATGCAATTTCTCTTACTTTATGGAGTACAAAGTTGCACTTCGGCTTAAAAGAATTGTATAAATTTTGTAAATACAGTGGTGCAAAAATTAAATAAATAATACCTAAATTTAACTTGTTCTGAACAATAATTTAATTTTGAGCCCAGCGCTTCGTTGTGTTGGTGTGAAGTCGCAGCGGAGTGCTCCTACCGGCATTCAGAACGTTTCTCCTCGCTTTTCTCTCGAGCCTGGAAAGAAAAAACAGATACCTTCATATTCAAAATCGTGGCAAGGGGGCGTCGCCGAAGTAATGAAATGTTATATCTTTTCAAATTTTCCAAATTTCACTTTAAGATATAGCTTCAAACAAATAATTAACTCAACTCGCGAACCTTTCATCAATTGATTAAATGGTCAGTATTATTGTGGAACGACCATCTAGTAAAAAATGGTGTTTTCACCTACATTTCAAACGCGTTAAAATAATTAGCAAAGTATATGTAGGTCATTCTAAAGATTTTCTTAAATTCCAGCCAAAATTCTGCGCGACCGTGTCAGTGATTGAGCTGGCGATTTTTTTCTAATAGTAGGTACCCAAAAACCCCCAAAAACGAAGTATTAGATTTTTCGAATCAGAACTTTACGTAAAATTATTTCTTGAAATTTAATCATTTCATCAATTTCGATTTTATCGAAAAATAACGATTTCACGAAAAAATGTTGTATACAGGAAAGTTATATTTTTATGAAAATCTTCGTAGACAATTTTTATTTAAAAATACTTAGCAAAAAGCTATTAGGCTTTTTTTGGTAAATATTTTTCCTAGAACTACTCTCTGAAACCAATAAATTCAGTCATTAAACTTCAAAATCGGTTATGAATTGCCTTTTTTATACAGGTTTGAAAATAAAATCCAAGTGGATGAAAAAGTCCAATTTCAAGAAATAATTTCACGTAAAGTTCTGATTCGAAAAATCTAATACTTCGTTTTTGGGGGTTTTTGGGCACCTACTATTAGGAAAAAAATCGCCAGCTAAATCGCTGACATGGTCGCGCAGAATTTTGGCTGGAAAAAAAATCTTTCGAATTGTTCAGAACAAGTTAAATTAAGGTATCATTTATTTAATTTTTGCAAATAATTGCTGTGATTTCTTTCGAAATTCTAAAATATTTATTTGCGAAGATATCGTGTGTTAAAGTTAAGTAACGATGACCAGATACGAAAAATCCACGCTTTCTTACTTTCGTGCGCTGTATTTCTGAAGCTTAATTTCTTATTTGGATGCGTGCTACATTACGTAGTGTGGAATAAAACAAGCTTTCTTTTAATCTAAGTGTCGTTTTTTGTGATTTTTTTCACTGAGTAGTTGAGAGTAGAAGTGACGAGCACAGTAAAAAAATACTTTAAAATTTTACATTTTAAATTCAGAGATAAACTTTAATTCAACAAAAATTGGTCTGAATTTAAGAAGGTCAATATTGGAAGTTCATTTCTGATTATTTAAGGTCTAAAATTCTAAACTATCGAAAAAATGTTTCCTTTTTAATTAAAGAACGTTAAAAATTTAAGAATGTACAAGCTTCAGAGCCTGCTAAGGAGCCACTTATTTTAATTTTTTTTGTAATGTTCACTTATGTTCTCCTTTTGAAAGTATGTTTTGAATTGATTATTTGGATTGCAAATTATTTAGTTACGAATTAAAACTTCTCAAAATCGTATAATTATAAATTAGAAACCAAGGCCTTGTAATGCGGTTAACGAATTTTTCATTCGTATTAACGTGCAAAATCAAAAAATCTTAGGTCGAAACTTAATAAATTCGATATTTGTCAAGTTTACAGCGCTTCATATGCATCAACTGTGAATTAATTACAAATTTTTGTCAAATTCAAAGTCTCAATAGTTGATACTTTCGTGATTGAGATCATTGCAAATTCAGTGATTTCCAATTTAAATATTAAAATTTGTACAGTTTCAAATTGAAAACCTTAGTCATGCTACAGGTATATTGTATAGCAATATGTAAATTCACACTGCATAAATTTTAATTCAAGCATTAAAAACTGTCCGGTTTAGAATTAAAATTGTTCAAAATTATATAAGTTCCAACTGAAAGCCTTTATATAATGGATATTTTAATAATTAATTTAAACGTTTTAAAACCTAAATAATTTCAAATAGAAAATGTATACTACTTGAAAAATAACCGACGGCAGTAGCTTGATGTCCTGGAAGTTAGAACCGTAAACTTAATATTTCAAAAAAATGAAAGTTGCGCTAAATTGTGCTACAGGTAGACTTGTGATCATTGGTGCAGTAAACGGTTTTTTGAAAAATCGAAAATTACGGGCATAATTTTTGAAAAAGTTTTTTTTGCTAGACGCGCAACTTATCACTAGCGCAAAGCTAAAGGCTGTGCTAGGTACAGTTCGAAGTATGCACAGTTGTGTGCAGTGAAGTAAAATTTGCAAAAACCTAACCGTTTAAGAAAAAAAAACCAAAAAGTAAAAAAATTATTATTTCATAAAATCCATACTTGTGCTGAATTGTGCTCAACAAATGCAGTCTTTTTTCCCTGTAACGAAATTGTGTGAGACCACTATATTAAAACCCAAAATGTCAAACTCAAAAAACATACAACACCCAAAAATAATCAAATTTCAGAAAACTTAAACTTATGCTGAACTGTACTTGACAAATGCCGTCTTCCACCTCTAACAAAATTCTGTAAGACCAACAATTCTCCTATTGAAACCCGAAATTTCAAACATAATCAAATTTCAAAAAACCGAATGATGAAAATCTCATCGAATGATGAAAATCTCGTAGGCTGATAAAAATCTCATCGAATGAGATGAGATGTTCAAAATTCATACCTACAAAGGTATACATGAAAAGAATAATGTCAATTAAAAAATGTCAAATTAATTTCATTAATCGCTCAATTTTGTACAATGTAAAATTGAAAGTCTTAATAGTTTTCAATAAAAGTTTATTTTACATATTCCTGAGTCTCACAAGGGACTGCGGGTAACGGGGAACTCGGATTTTAATAATCTTTTATGGGCGAAGAGGGCCTAATATTGAGATCAAAAAAGCTTAACCCTCCGAGAACACACCTATTTTTTCGATCACGTAGAACACTCTGGGTCAATCTGACCCAATACTTTTTTGGATCGTGTACCATTCCGCAATGACTGGATTAATTGTCTTGAAAATTTTTCAAGATATACTTAAGAGCCGATAGAAATAATTTATGTCAAATTAAACTATTGTTGATGTCTTTAACAAGATTAAAAAAATTCACGAAAAATTTTTTTTTTTAATTGAACTTTACGAAAAAAATTGTAACTTTTTTAATGTTTAATATTTTAAGCTAAAAGTTTATATGGGAACTCTCAAAGTATGCTAGAATAATGAAAAAAATAGTCCTATACTATACCTTTCGAAAAAGATAATTTTTTTGAAATTTGAAGTTGGTGCATTTATTTTATATAAAATCACACAGCCCACACGTTCGACAAACGATCAACGTAAAATTGAGTATTAGCACTATTTTATTTCTGCGAAGGCTGAAATTTAAAACTTTTACAAATAACCTACTTTTTAAATTTCTTTGAAAATTCCTCGATCAATAATTTTTTGTGGACCAAATTGACCCAGTGTGTTCTCCGAGGGTTAAGAAAGGTCCAACCTTTATGGTAACAAAAATCTACATTTGTACAAAATAAAGTGAATAAATATTATGTATTCCTACTGGAAATGGTTCATACGGCCGTGACTGTTAACGTCATAGAATTTCTTGAAAAAGCATCACGGCCATCGCAGGCCATACCCGAAACTGGACATAAATTTTTTGGGGGGTCTTTGACTCATTTTGGCTTTGCGGGGCATCAACAAACCACCCTACAATTTTCTCAGAATACCAGAACTTGGTAAAATATTAATATACCGAATTTTAATATGCTGCATAAGCTTCATTAGATTATGACGGGAAAATTAAAAAAAGATAGTAAAAATTCAGTTAATATCTTAAATCCCAGTTAAAACTTATTGCACTTTTGTACGTACTTAAAGATCTCCTTTATTACTGAAAATATCAACTAATTTTCATTAATCTTTTTCATTTTTTTCTAATTATATAAAGAATATAATTCAACTAATTAAAATTTAATTGAGTCATGTTTTCATAATTTCCGTTTTTGTACATAACAATGAAAGGGTCATCCGTTACAAAAAAAAAGGAAAGCCTTCTACTGGCAACGGGGTGTCTGCCTCGTCTGCCGAGAAAATGGTCCAGGACCACACGACGGAACCCGGAGACGGTTAGTACTGAGCGTCACTACTATTGTACTTTTGTTTTCGGTTTTTAAACAAAACAGGAACAGTTTTACTGAAAAAATCTCTATACGTGAAAACGTAATATTTTGTAGATAACGTATGCAAAAGATTAGACAAAAATATTCAACCGTTCGGCCGTAAAATATGACCCCGCAAACCCCATTCTGATAAAGGGCCTTAACAGTCTCTTCTTGAGGGTCAAGGTTTCGCCTTGAAGACAAGCCCTCTTAGGATAACCGAGAAAATTCTTATTAGAATCGGGTATACTTCAGAAAATTTGGCTGAAGAAGAGGATGCGTAAAGGAGAAGAAGAGGGAAGGACAAGAAGAGACATAGTAGAGCAGATGCTTTGTCGCTGATGACGAGGTAGACTAAAAGTGAAGACTGAAGAGGGATCAGAGGGGCTGGCCGAGGCCCTCGCCGTCGTCTCAGCGGCAGTTCCTCGCGAGTTGGAGCCGAAACCGAGTACCGCGACTAACGAGAGTGATAGAGGCTGCCAGCCTGGCTCATCGTGCAGTGCTTAGTGAAACGATATGACGGGCTCGCGGATGAGACCCGCGATCTTCGTGGGCCTCTTCCTGGGCCTTCTAGCCATTGCCTTGCAGGGTAAGTTCGAAACTCGTAATATCTTCAAAACCTCTCTTCAAAATCATCAATCATCAGCTGATGCTTCTAATCCAAAATCAACCTCCCTACTGAACCTCCCATCAAAACTACTTTAATCTAGACCCAATAATCTAGAATTGAAAATTTCTCTAATGAGAAAGCAAACACCAAACGAAATCACAAAATTTGGTATGGAATCCCTATCCTAGAGTTGTCAAACTAACATCAATGGGACATCAAAGTTGTCGGCCTGATTTGAACATTAAATTCGGGGCTGAAAGCAAATGATCATGAGGTGCTGTCACGCTTATTTTTATTTCGTTCCTCGAATCTAAATCTCGGTCAAGTGCGTTACGTAAACTTTGCAAAATGCTGGTAACTTTGTGATTCGCGAGTCAAGTCGCCAAAAATCAAGAGGTGTCGAGAAAAACAAACATTTAGGTTTTTAAATCGAAAAAGAAAGCGCACGGATGGGTTTAAAATTAGGATAGTTGGATTTACGAGTGGTCTTCACCCCCGAATCAGCCTCGCTTGTGTCGCTGATGATCAAGCAACCAAGGTCAATGTTACGTAAGGTTTTAGGCGTTCCTCAGCGTCACTGCCTCCACCAGGATCGACCGCGTGATCGAGTAACGACCCCATCTTCCTATGTTTACCAATGACGTACCAATACTTAGATCATTCTTATTTTTAATTAAAGCTCTGGCCTCAAATATTTCTACAATTTATCAATACTGGACTTTAGTTAGGAATCCAGTAATCCAATACCAAGAATTCTCTAGATGTGGAAGTTATCTATTAGTTCCTTTTTGAAACTTTAATCAAGTTTGTAAATGCAGCGATGTAAAAGCAAAAATATTTTTAAAACTTTCTCAGATTATAAAAGTGATCTCCAAACTTTAGTAGACCCAAAAATTAAGCATCTCGACTAAAAGTAGAGAGGGATCTATCTTTAGTGACTTGCAGGCTTGCCAAAAGATTCTTATTCCAGTTTCTATTAGTGCTATCTCATTTTGCAAATTTTGCATGTTGATTAACTTGTCATCAAATTTCCCTTCTATTCCCAATGAAGAAATAGGCTCCCTTCATAGTCATTCTCTATTCTGCGGCCCTAGTGAAGAAAGTTGCTATCTACAGTTTGCAGTAAGAGCTGCTTTCCTGCAATCCTCAATGCGAGAATATTCCTTCCGGCAAAATGTCGATAGCAATTTTTTTCATCAGAACGGCAGTATTCATCCTTTGATCCTCTTGAAAAATGAGAGAAGCCGTGCTATTGGATTTTTTCTTCGATAACGGAAAGGAGAGTTAGATATTGAACTTGAAGTCCAGTCTTAAATTTCTTGCTTCTTCGACTATGGTTCTTCCATGGTCCATCATCTGCAAGGTCGTCGTTCGTAAGCCTTGGCATTAGTGAAAAATCTCCTGTCGTCGAGTCTAGCGTTGCCAACAGAGTCTGAAAATGCGATAGGTTTAAAATAAATAGAGGGGGTTCAACCCAAGAGCATCGACTCAAGGGCAGCCATGGTGAACTTAAGTCTTAAACCAAGGTGTGAATTAACGATTCTTGACTGATGACTGCAAGGAGGCATTTCAAGATTTTCAAGCTCGCAGGTCATGTCAGAAATGTCGGACATTTGGCATGAGTGACGACTCAGAAAGAGTTTAAATTCTTTCAATTGGGAAGTATAGAAATTTTGTAGCGAATTGGTTCTTTCGATGAAGATTATCCACAAAGCTGAAGGCGAAAAATATCGAAACATTTTTTTTGTATAATTTTTTGAAGATCAAGTTATAAAGTTTGCTATTTTATTTATAATAATATTGAGGTTTGTTTAAATTTTATTTTTTATTGACTCTTTGCAAAAAGGGATAGGGCTAAATTATTATTAAATTATTTTGATTTTAAGTGATGTGTGTGTAAGATTAAGTTCAATATTCATTTTGAATCCGCGTTTGTTTGGGCGTCGCTCTGTCTGGGAATTAATGAATATCTTTTTAATTTGTGGTCGATAAAAATACGATTCGTTCGCTCAATATATAAATATTTCGTAGTGCTACTCTTGGTCCACAAGCCGCCTACCCGAAGTTAAACTTAGATTTCGGCCCCTTCCCAGGTACCACCCAGGAGTAAATCGATGTTTCCCTAGCCAAAATCGCAAATTTTAGCTGTTCGCAGTAAAGGGTTGTTGAGTTTTTTTCGTATCAAATTCTAAAGTGACAAAGGTAAAAGGTCGAGATAGTACTTCCATAGTTTTCCCTCCTGATCATCGGAAGCAAAATAAATAATATGCAGTCATCACAGTACCTATTGTCGTTAGAAAAGGTGAATAGGTGAACATTTTTCCAATAATAGGTGACAAATAGGTCATAGAAAAAAATGTTATATAAGTTAAAATAACATGTAAATCATTGCTTACTAAAATTTAGTTAATAGAACTAATAATATAACATGGTTTCTCATACAGTTTTTATGCACGCGATATTCAAACACGGTAGTCTAGTCATGTGTCTAGTCAAGAAGCAACAAAAGTCAAAACAAAAAAATTATTCCCATGAAAAAGTTATCGAAAAAGTCTCTTGACATTTTTCTCTACCTCGCTAATTTGCCAATTTTTTACTGAAATATGAATAAAACAGGTCAATATTGTATTTTTTCAAGATAATACAATTTGATGATATCACTCTATGATTGATGAGACATTTTTGTGAAAGAATAATGCAAAATCACTAATTTAAGACAAATTAAGTACATGCTAAAAATGTGGTATTCATTATTTTCGAAAAAGAATTTTCAGGGGAAACGCTTGAAGTAAAAGTTCTTAAAATTATTAATTTAAATCCTTCTTGATTTTCAAAATAATTCAAAGAACTGAAGTGATATCAAAAAATCTAAGCGAGACAGGACAATTGAGCCGTTCTCTAGAAAAACCACCCAAGTCGACTCAGGTTTTTGCGCAAAATTGTGAAAAAAAAATTTTCAAAATGTGTTTTTACAAACCAGAATAAATTTTAAAAACATTTAACATTCATAGTAGGAAGAACCACTCCCGGACAATAAAATAAAAGCATAAAATCGAATATTTAAACTATATAACAATGGTAACACATAAAAATGTTAAGATCTTTTCTAGATTAGATTTCCCTAGAGAACGGCTCAATCGAAGTGGAAAAAATTCAAAATAATTTAAAACAATTCACTTGAATTCAGTAGTGATTAACCCCTTCTTAAACTTGTTTTGAGAACACTTCTTTTTGTACCCTTTCGTCGTACCTAGTGTCCTTATTGCAAAAAAAAACGTAAATTTCGTTCTCCGGAGAAAAAAAATCTCTTAAAATTTTTTAAATTATAATTCATAATACATCAGTTCATAAAAAAATCTCTCTCCTTTTAAAGGCGCTGGTCCATGATAAAATCTTATAAAATATATTCGCCATAATAGTAAGAATTTAGAATAGAAAATGCTTGGGGTTCTTCAGTAAATTGTCTTTCACAAGTTTTATCAGAATCAAAGTGAAAAAGGTGACAAATATCCAAAACTGACTCAAAATTGCAGTTAAAACTCAATTCAAATTACAACTAATTACCAGAGTTGGATGTTCGAAATTAGAAGGCTTTTAACATTTATTCAATATGAACGCTGTAAATTTCAGAGGTTTTAAAACATTGACGCAGCTAAATTATATTTTCTTAAGATTTCAAAAGACTCTTAAAATCTCAGACTTTCCAATTTAAAATATTTGAAAGTGACAGCAAAATATTGGCGATTGTTTAAAGATTTGAGAAGATTTTCAATATTCGTAGACAATTCTCGATTTTTCCAATATTTTACATTAAATTTTCAATTTTTGAAACTTCTAGCTTTTGATGCTATTAAATTGGAAAGCTTCCAGATTTTCAAGCTTTGGATTTCAAGGGCTGTTAAATTAGAAGCACCTCAATTATAATTTTATCATTCTATTCTTTTAGAATAACAAATTGTTAAAAACATTAAAAATGAACGTTTCAAATTTAAATGCTGAATTGTTTTTAATTTCGAGTACTTTTAAATTTCGAGGCTTTTAAAGTAAAGACTTTTCATTTTCGGGATTTCAAGTAATAACAAATTTTTACCAAAAATGACAATTTTCACAGTTGTTTTAATTTATTGTAATTTATTGCGAAAAGTTTCATTTTTTTTCTTAGATGTCCTTCATTTTAATTTCTTGGCATTTAAAAACTAGAGGGTGAAAAATTGTCTCTTTCGGACAGATAGAAGTATAGTCGCTTTTAAATTAGGAATCTTTCAAACAATTTTTCTTTGTAAATTAGGTTATTTAATATTTGTTTGTTTCTAATTTCAAGCGGTTTTTTATTAGAGTTCTTTGAAACTTAAAAGCTTCCAAATTGGTTAACTCAAACTTCGGACCTTTAAAATTGGGACATTACTTAATCAGAAGGCTTTCAAAATTTTTATTTTTATCTATTTCCACTTACTAATTCAATTAAATTTTTTAATTCAGGGTGGCCGTTTTAATTGAGAGAAAAAATTTCCGGTCATTACCCGGTTTTTTCCTGGTTCGCAAAAATTTTTCACGGTCATTGAAATTAAACAATTCGAACTCAAAGCTGAACTATTTTTATTTGAAGTAATAAAAACTGAAATGCAAATTAAAGCACTTGAAGTGGAACTATTTTGAATTTTAAAATTTCAAAATTGAAACTAAACAAATTTTTTTACTAAAAATTTTTATTCAAATTTTCAATAATTTAGACGTATAAGATTGAAACTTTTAAGACATTTCAACTGAAGAATTTCAAATTTCGCGGACTTCAAAGATTTCAAAAATTTCAAAAAATTTCGAAAGATTTCACAATGGATTAAATTTCACAAAGATTTGAAAGATTCCAAACTATTTCAAAAGATTTCAAAGATTTTGCAAAGATTTTAAAGATTTCAGAAACATTTCAAAATATTCAAAACAGTTAAAAAAGTTTTTAAATATTCAACAAAGATTTTATTGACTACATAGAGATTTCAAAAATTTCATAAAGATATCAAAGACTTCAAAAGATTTCAGAGATTTCAAAAGATTTCACGAAAATTTCAAAGATTCCAAAAGATTTCAAAGATTTTGCAAAGATTTTAAGAAAGATTTCAAAGATTCCGAAAGAGGTAAGAAAGTTTTTTGATATTTGACAAAGATTTCAATTATTTCATAAATATTTCAAAAATTTCACAATGATTTAAAAATCTTCACAAAGATTTCAAATATTCCAAACTATTTCAGAAGATTTCAAATATTTCCCAAAGATTTTTAGAAATTTCAGAAACATTTCAAAATATGCAAAACAGTTAACAAAGTTTTAAAATATTTAACAAAGATTTCATTGAGTACATAAAGATTTAAAAAATTTCATAAAGATTTCAAAGACTTCGAAAGAGTTAAGAGTGTTTTTAAATATTTTACAAGGATTTCAAAGATTTCAAAATATGAAGATTTAAAAGATACCGCAAAGATTTGGAAGATTTCAAAAAGATTTCAAATTTTTCAAGGGAGTTACCAAACTTTTTAAATATTTCACTAAGATTTCAATGATTTCATAAAGATTTCAAAAATTTCACAAAGATTTCAAAATATTTCAGAAGATTTCAAATGTCTTAAAGATTTCAGAAAGATTTTCAAAATTTTCAAAAGATTTCACAAAGATTTTAAAGACTTCAGAAGATTAAAAAATATTTCAATTACAAATTTTTTAATTAAATGCCGTTAAACTGCAAAATTTGTAGTTTTAAACTTTTATAAATTGAACAGTTCAAAGATTTCTGGTTAAGAAATATAAATCCACACTATCATTCTCAATGCTCTTAAATGAAGAATAAATCAATAAATTTATAAATGTTTAAAATTATATCATCTTAAGCAATTTAAAGTTAGAGACTTAATAAATTGAACGATTTTATTTTTTATTGAAACTTAACACTTTTTAAATTAGAAGTTAAATTATTTTTATTTTAAGTTTATTTTAAAACTTTTGTGTCGGAAGTACCAACTTTCAAGTACAAAATGTAAATCCCCATTCTAAGTGACTTCTGGAAAAGTTAATGATCAAATAAAAAATGCGAATTTTTATTTCTTTCACAAAAGCATTATTTTGCAATAATTTGAAAGAAATCTATGCTATCTTTAATTTTCAATTTTATAAACATCTTTTCAAATCATAAAATCTGTTCTAAAATCTTTTATTCACAAAAAGTTGTTCCAACACTTTTATGACTACTAATATTGTTTTAATCCATTGAAAAGAGATTATTTTGTTTCAAAGAGCATACATTTTATTTTTATTTTAGATTGATTCCTATCCAAATTTATCAAATTTCAAAAAATAATACAAATTTTAATAATAATAATTTACATTTTTTTAATTAAAAATTTTTCCAGGGTGCACCACGGGGAGGTACAGTAAACCCTTTCAATATAAAAGTTTACTGGAAATCAATCAATAAGGCCTCACTTGTAAAATATGTATAAAATATTGATTAATATATTCAAATATTAATGGGAAAGAGGCCCCCTTTAAAAGTTATTTTATTTTTCCTGGAAAGGGAGAAGCTCTGGGGGCCCTCGTGGAAGGCTCCAGAGGGCCTCGTAGAAGGCTCTGGGGGCCCTCGTGGGAAGCTCTGGCGGGTCTCTTCAGATTTCCTGAAACAGCGGCGGCGACGCGATCTTTTTATAATATAGAGAGATAAATTCCATTTTTTAATTCCAGATATACCACAGTTTTTATATTAAGTGGTCGAAGTTGTCGATTATGACCCCGACAATAAAATAATGGTTTTTTAGGAGTGCAAGGTGAAGAAGAGGAGCTAGAGCCAGTACCCTCGGAAGATTTATGTCGACCATACATCGAGAAGGCGCTAAAGGATCTCGGCACAGGTAATTCTTGACGCACTTCGAGTACTTGACTGGAGCACAACGATCTTTAGAATGTTTCATTTGAAGGATCTCTCGAGCAGACCAGTGCCGAGGTCGAGGATGGTGCCAATGAGGTTGGACCCGGGAAGGAAGTATCAAACGAGCAAGTAAGATTCACCAATTCATTCAATTCAATCGATCAATTTCAATATCATTTCAATACTCCTCAATCCAATCATTTTTCTATTCCTAAATTATAAATTCTTCCTAAAAGTCTTCAGAGTCTACTAAAACTAGAGCAAACTTCTTTTAGATGAGGTCTGATCTTTCTAAAACCAAAAGCTTTCCACATTTCAAATCGTTCCGATGTTCTAAAATATTCTTTTTCTTCTGATTTTTCTCTCCCTCGATGAGAAAATCTTCCACAGGGTGAAGAATCAACGAGTAACGAAGGCGGGGAAGATAAAACTGAAGGATCTCAGGAAGATAATCAGGACAGTGGAGATGAAGAAGAGAATGTTGAGGTAACAAGTGAAGAAGAGGCTAGAGGTCCGAATGACGAGAGTGCTGAAAAAGGAGAAAACGACTCCGCTGAGGATGCCGAGGGCGAAAAAGCGAATAACGACAGTAACGAGACTGCCAGTAACGAACCCGACCAGAAAGGTTCGTATCAAGATAACTCTTATCATATATACTCTTATAATTATTTAAAATTGTTTAAATCAACTTAAATTTCCAGGTGCACCTGAAGGAGACGACAAATCCGAAAAGAAAGACGAAAGATCGATTGAAACGAATGTAGAAGAAGATTCTGAACAAGGTACTGAAGAGTCTAAAGAAGGTGCTATAGATTCTAAAGAGGCTGCAGAAAATGATTCAAAAGAAAGCTCTGAAGCCAAGATAGACTCTGGCGTGAAAGACAACGAAGAATCTGGAGAGAAGAAAGAGGATAATGTTGATTCGAAGGCAGATAATGATGATTCGAAAAACACTGCTGATTCCATAGAAGCCGATTCAAAAGAATATCCTACGGAAAATAAGTCAACGAGTGTAGAAGACAAGACAGATTCTGAAGAAAAAGACAAGGATAAAAAGACAGAAGAAGGTGATGGAAAATCAGAAGCTGAAACTAACGAAGAAGAGTCCGCAGATAGTATAGAAGAAGTTAAAGATTCTAAAGAATCCAAAGAAGCTGAAAAATCCTCGAAAGATGAAGAAGAGGCTAAAGCCCGAAGTCGAAGGGAAGCTGGTGAAAGTGATTCCGAAGGAGGGAAATCTGATAAAGAGACAATAGACGATGGTGATGAAATTGAAGAGGTTGAATCAATGCCAGAGGAGGAATTGATTGAAGAAATTCAAGTTCCCGAAAATCTCAGACCACGTGATCATATTAACCAACTTCTGAAGTTAGACGAAGATAACGAAGTGAAAGAGAAAGCAATCGGAAAAGCGGCTGATATCATCCTCAGAGATCTGAAAAAACTTTATGATACAGCAATCAAACCTTTGGAAACTTTGTACAAGTACAGAGATCTCAGTAACAGACACTTTGGAGGTATTTCGAAAATTCTTTCAACATTTTGAAAATCGCAAGATGTAGTTTGAAATTCGCGTCACAATTATAGTGGCATACTTAAAAATAACCTTTAATTTCACTGTCGTTGTGGTGCAAAATGAAAATTTAAGATTATTAGTTTCCGTTTTTAAATATTATTAATTTTCGTCCACAAATTCTTGGTTATTTTCCGGTTTTTCCGGTTGTAAATAGAAAATCTCCCCTTCCTACAAGCGCGAATAAAACGCACTTAACATAAGGTTTTCCGATGCGTAATTTTATGTATTGCGATATCTTATTATATTTAAACAAAATAATACTTCTCTAATTTATGGTGTTTAAAACTTACAAACAAATATAATACCATTTCGCTGTCTTAATTATCTGCACAGATTTAGTTAACATGACATTTCTTATTTTTGATAAACATATCTCTGGTTAATTATTTTGGTATTCTAATTGATAAATAATTCTTAGGTATAATGCTAAATTTCTTTGATATTAGCACTTTAAAGAAATTAACAAAGATTTCAAGAAATTTTTAATTATTTCACAAAGATTTCATAAAGATTTCAGAATTTCCAAGATTTTGCAAAGATTTTAAAGATTGGTATATAACTAAATTTAAAAGATTTCAGAAAGATTCCAAAAGATTGGTGAAGCATTCTTAGATATAATTCCGAAGATTTCAAAAGACTTCAAATAATTCGTAAAAATTTCGCAGATTCAAACATTTCAAAGAAATTCACAAAGCTTTTAAAAATTCCAAAGATTTTGAAAGATTTCAAAATATTTCACAACATTTCCAAGATTTCGCGAAGATTTGAAAGATTTCGCAAAAATTTCAAATGTTTTCAATGATTTCAAAAAGATTTCAAACATATCAAAGAAATTCACAAAGATTCCAAAAGATTGTAAATCATTTAACAAAGATTTCTAAAGATATCAAAGATTTTGAATAATTTCACAAAGATTTCAAGAGATCCTAAAAAGATTTCAAAGGCTGGTAAATTATTCTTAGATATAATTCAGAAGATTTCCCAGATTTTGCAAAGATTTCCAAGATTTCAAAAATATTTCAAAGATTCAAAAATTTCACTGGGATTTCAGAGATTTGATTTCAAAACATTTCACAAAGATTGCAAAAGATTTCAACAGATTTCGAAAAACTTCCAAGACTTGTATTCTAATTAGTAAATAATTCTTAAATATATATCAGAAGATTTCGCAAAGATTTTAAAGGTTTCAGAAAGATTTAAAAAATTGTTAAATTATTCTTAGATATAATTCAGAAGATTTCCAAGATTTCAGAAAGGTTTCAATGATTCCAAACTTTCACAAGGATTTCAAAGATTTCAAAAAATTTCCAAGATTTCGCAAAGATTTTAAAGACTTCAGAAAAATTAAAAGATTCCAAAATTTCACAAAGATTTGAAAGATTCTAAAAGGTTTCAAGGATTTCAAAATATTTTACAGAGATTCATAAAAATTCACAAGATTTCAATGATTTCACAAAAATTTTTAACGATTTCCAAGATTTTGTAAAGTTTTCAAAAGATTACTAAGATTTCAAACATTTCAAAGAAATTCATAAAGATTCCAAAAGATTATAAATTATTTTACAAAGATTTTCAAAGACTTTAAATCATTCAACAAAGATTTCACAAGATTTTTAAAATTCAAAAGATTTAAATTTCGACATTTTTAAAAATATTCAAAAAATTATGAAAGGGTTCAAATTAAAGAGGTCTGCGCAACAAAGTCGAATTTCATAATAATTAATAATTATATATTTCAGAGAATACCATTTGTTAAGAGCTTAAACATTGTTCTCAATTGTTATAAAATTTTTGAAATGTTATAATTTCTGAATACTCTTTTTTATCGTATTTATTACAATTTTTTAATTCATTTGTCTTTTCATACGATTAATCAAAAAATCACATTTTCGAATACTTTAAATATGATTCCCGGTTAATTCCTGGTTTTATTTGCATTCCCGAATATATCCCGGTTTTCCCGGTTAGTGGACACCCTGTTGATATAAGAATTTTGTTTATAACAATTCGAACGATTCACAGATCCGGAAATATTTTCCAAGCCTCTGGTGCTCTTCATGGGACCCTGGAGTGGTGGAAAATCTTCGATCATCAATTATTTGCTCGACAATGAGTACAAATCAACTTCCTTAAGAACAGGTAAATCATAGTCAAATATAAAAAAACTAAAGAGAAAAATATCCTTCAAGATTTTAAGTGAAATAAACTGGGTTTTTCATGCAGGAGCTGAACCTTCCCCTGCTTATTTTAACATCCTGATGTATGGAGAAGAGGAAGAAGTTTTGGATGGAACACAACTCGCCGCTGATTGGACCTTCTCAGGACTTCAAAAATTTGGACAAGGAATGCTCGATAGACTTAAGGGTCTTCGTCTCAACAATAAATTGTTAGAGAAGGTTCGTGCTGACATTTTCCACTCTCCTATAATTTAAGAGTTTTTTGAAGAAGTAAGATTCAATTTCGTTTCCTTTCTGCAGGTAAACATTGTCGAAATTCCTGGCATTCTAGAAATTCGTAAGCAGGTACAACGACTCTTTCCTTTTAACGACGCCTGCCAATGGTTCATTGACAGAGCAGATATCATTTTTCTGGTTTACGACCCTTCCAAATTAGACGTTGGGCCAGAAACTGAAGCTATTCTCGACCAACTCAAGGGTCGTGAATATCAGACCAGGATCATTTTGAACAAAGCTGACCAGGTCAAGCCAGAAGAATTGATGCGGGTACAGGGAGCCTTGATTTGGAACATTTCTCCCCTAATGTCAAGTGCAGAACCACCAATTATGTACTCTACTTCTCTGTGGTCGATGCCTTACGAAGCTGGAGCGCCAACGAGGTTGCTTTATGCTCAAGAACGAGCTTTCCTTCGCGATTTGAGATCAGCTGTTGACAAGAGGGTGGAGCACAAAATCGCAAGCGCAAGAAGATTCGCAGTAAGTTTGCAAACCGTACGAGGGTTTAATTACTCCTGTAATCTGGTGAACGAGGGTCATTTGATAAGTTTGGTAAAAAAGCAAGTAAAAATTTTGTTGTTGAAACGTTTGCGTTTATTTCTCAACATAGTCTCCTTCGAGAGCTACACGCTTAGTCCAGCGAGATTCCAATTTTTTTATCTCTTCTGAATAGTAAGACTTCTCGAGGTCCGCAAAATACGCATTTACGGCATCGATTACTTCTTCATTGGACGAGAATCTCTTAACACCGAGCGAGGTCTTCAAGTTAAGAAACAGAAAGAATTCGCACGGAGCTAAGTCTGGAGAATAGGGTGGATGAGGAATCAATTCGAAGCAAAGCTCGTGTATTTTTGCCATTGCAATTGCGGAAGTGTGAGCCGGTGTGTTGTCGTGATGAAACAGCACTTTTTAGTACGCCAATAGTGGCTATTTTTTTTGTGTGACTTGGCTTTCAAACGGTCTAATGATGATGCATAGTACGATCCTGCTATAGGTTTACCCTTCAAGTAATCAATGAGGATAATTCCTTGGGAATCCCATAATATTGTGGCCATCACCTTCTCAGCTGACAAAACAGTCTTTGAATTCTTTGGCGCACTTTCACCATGCAGTATCCACTGCTTTGACTGCTACTTTGTCTCGGGTGTATAGTGGTGGATCCAAGTTTCGTCCACAGTCACGAATCGACGCAAAAAGTCCTGCGGATTCCGATTAAACTTCGAAACACTGCGCTAAAACGTCTTTTCGGTTGCACTTTTGATCGGGAGTCAGCTTTTGCGGCACTCATCTTGAACACACCTTCTCAAACTCCAGTTTTACGAGCAAGACGTTATAGACTCGTTCAGTGTATACGCCTACAGCCTTAGAAACCTCACACATCTTGATT
>JAUMHM010000072.1:9377300-9405179 GCA_032362435.1 Melikaiella ostensackeni | reverse complement strand
CATAACCATATGATAAATTCTTTCCACCATATCCGATGTGGTGACCTCAATTGGATGTCTGAAGCGCGCTTCATCTTTAGTTGTGGCTCGGCCACGTTTAAATTCGTTTATCCAAAAATAAACGGTTTTCAGCGAAGGACCTGACTCCTCGTGAACTTCGCCTAACTCGGCTTTGATCTGCGCGGTCGTCCAATTTTTTGAATAAAAATGTTTCATCACTGCACAGAACTCCCCTTTCTTCATTTTTTCGAAAACTGCTGACACGCTCACTTCAAACGTATAACAAACGCAAACTAAGCGTCGATTTTGGCTGAAGCTTGGTAGAAGTTAGATTGAAGAGTGCGATTTCTTGGCCATATACTACAAAGCTCATTTTGACCCCATCTAGTGGGGAATTGACCTTACTTATCAAACAACCCTCGTACACTAGCGTGGTCCAAAAATTGACTTGCGAATAGAGGGCATGCCACCCCGCCATTCTGTGAGGTTCCCGGCAAAAAAAATCCCTCCAAGTTTGAGCCAAATCGGGGAATATTAAAACGTGCCGCAAAGGCACGGAAAATCTCATAAGATTAACATGGGAAAATTTTTGTTTTCGGAAAAATGAGCTTCACGTTTCTAGGTTTGAATTAATCTTGCGGGAGATTATCAGGATTTGTTGCGGAGTCTCCAACGAATAATTTTCCCTAAACTTCTTTGAATATTGAAGCCCTCATCCCCCTTATGGAGCCACAAAAATGACCCAAAAAACTGAAATTGACAATTTTATGCAAAATTGACGCGTATAAACTATGTTTTTTCCTTTTTTGCCATAAATTATTTTTATTCGATAAGTGAAATGTTTTTTAGAATTTTTCAACTAATTTTCAATAGTTTAAACGATTTCCATTTGTTTAAATAATTTTCCTTTTTCTACTAACTCATTGAAAGGTACTTTTTTACGTTAAATCGGACAATTAGTCATTGTCAGGAAGGCTGATCTATGTTTCAAACATTTACCAATTATTTGAACAATTAATTATTATTTACTCATAACTTTTTCTTGAAAAGATGTATAAAACTCTATTTTTTACAAAATTTAGTCAACTTTGTCGCTTGTCATTAAATATCTACGTCATATAGATATTACTAGAGAAAAAAAGATGATTTCAAACATTTATTTCAAAACAAAATTGTTTAAGCAAAAAAAAGTTATTTAAACAAATACGTACTTGTTACAGAATAGGGTTATCAGTGAATAATAATTAATTGTTTAAAGAATTGGTAAATGCTTGAAACAAAGATCAGTCTTCCTCACAATGACTAGTTGTCCGATTAAACGTAAAAAAAGTACCTTTCAATGAGTTGGTATGGAAAAAAATTATTTAAGCAAATGGAAATTGTTTAAACAATTGTAAGTTAGTTAGAAAGTTCTTAAAAACATTTCATTTGTCGAATAAAAATAATTTATTGTAAAAAAAAAACAGAGCTCCTAGGTATCAATTTTGTGCAAAATTGTCAATTTCGGTTTTTTGGGGCATTTTTGAGGCTCCATACGGGGGCGTCGGAGTGTTAAAAATTTAAAGTAATTTAGCGGAAATTATTCGTTAGAGACTCCCTAACAAATTCTGATAATCTCCCGCAAGATAGGTTTAAACTCAGAAACGTGAGTCTCATTTTTCCGAAAAAAAAATTTGCCCATGTTAATCTTATGTGATTTTCCGGGCCTTTGTGACACGTCTTAATATTAACCGATTTGGCTCAAACTTAAAGGGAATTTTTTTCCGGGAAAACAAAATTGCAACAGGTATGATTTTGAACCACCCTAGTGCTCTCTCTCCCTCTCTCTCTCAGCAATCTCATGCAATCTTTTGCAATCCCATGCAACCCTTTACAATCCCTTGTATTCCCATGCAATCTCTATAAAACCTCGAGCGATCTCTATAAAATTTTGTGCAATCCCATGCACTGAAATCTGCATACAATCCCGTGGCATCTCAGTCAATCTCATACAATCCCATGCAATCCTTTGTAATCCCCCCTTAAAAAAAAATTATAGGAAATTCAGTATAGGTCTATAATGACTTTCCTATGATTTTTTCGCGATTCTATTAAAATTACTACAGAAAATCAATCATTATAGAAATAAAGTTAAAATATTGAAAGAATTCATGCAAAAAATAGAGAAACTACAAACGAATGATTTATTTACTTAACGTAGGACATCAAATAATTTCGAGGGATTTCACAGGATTTCACAGATTTCAAGGAATTCTACAGAATTCCAAAAGAGTTAACAGATTTCAAATACAACAATGGATTTCAATGAATTTCAAGGAATTTCAAGGAATTCCAAAGAATTTCCACGGATTTTAAGCAATTTCGTCAGATTTCATAAAAATTTCGCGAGATTTGAAATAATTTTATAGATTTCTAAACATATCAGGGGATTAAAAGGGATTCCAAATGATTTCAAAAGAATTCAGAAAGGTTTTTAATATTTCACAAAGATTTCAATGATTCCAATAGATTTCAAAGATTTCAAAATATTTCAGAAGACTTCACAGTTTTCGCAAAGATTTTAAACATTTCGGATCGATTTCAAAGATTTCAGAAGAGTTAAAAAAGTTTTTGAATATTTCACAAAGATTTGAAAGATTCCAAAAGATTTCAAAGATTTCAAAATATGACGATTTAAAAGATTTCGCAAAGATTATGAAGATTTCAGAAAAATTTCACGAATTTTACAAAGATTTCAAAGTATTTCAAAAGATTTCGAAGTTCTTGCAAAGATTTTAAAGATTTCAGAAAGATTTCCAAAGATTCAAAAGATTTCCCAGAAATTCGAAGATTCCAAAAGATTTAAGAATATTTCAATTGAAAATTTGTTAATTAAATGCCGTTAAACTAAAAATTTTTTAACTTTTATAAACTGAAGAGTTCAAAGATTTTATCGTTAAAAAATATAAATCCAAGCTATCATTTTTAAGTTTCTCAAGGGAAGAATAAATCAATAAATTTGTAAATGTTCAAAATTATATCATATTAAGCAATTTTACATTAGAAACATTAAAAATTGAAATTTTTTTTTTTTTTAACTCAACACTTTTCAAACTGGAAGTTAAATTATTTTTATTCAGTGTCGTTTCAAATTAATAATTGTTTCATTGTTATTTATAAAGCAAAATTCAACAATTTCACTTACAAACTAAATTTTTTTTAAATAGAACAGTTAAGATTGTAACGTTCAAAGTCTAAATGTAACTCTCTGAAAGTTTAACGATTCAAGGCTATCTATTTCAAATAATTCAGATTCAAATTGTTTAGTTTTGAATATTTGATTTATAATTGCTAATTTTAAATGTCCAGTCGAATATTGCTAAATATTTAAAAAATTGATCTTTTTTTATTTAAAAATTTCAAATTTAATGGTTTGCAAATGCAATATTTTAAACTGAAACAATATTTCAATAGGATTTGAAATTGAATAAAGGTGTTTAATTATGAATCTATTAATTTAAAATTATTTTAAAATTGAAAATAGTTTATAAAATTTCAATCGGACGTTTACATTTGTTTAACTACTAAGGCTTTCGAATTGAAACAGTTCAATTTTTATCGTCAAAACCCTTGAATTGTTTAATTTTTAACAGATTCAGAATTGCCTTGTAAAATCATTAAATTATTTATATTTACAGATGATAAACCTAAAAACGTTCTTTATCAAAAATTTTCAATTTTAAAAGCTTTTAATTTTTAATTGTTTAAATCTTCAAAACTGCACTTTAAAATTATTTAAATTGAAAATGTATGCTTAAGAATGAAGACCTTAAATAGAAAATTTTTAAAGTAAACGATTTTAGAATTACGCATTGTAAGCTGAATGATTTTATAATTGAAATAGTTAACAATTGAACGTAACATTTAAAAAAATTGAAATCGATCTTATTTTAAATTGTGCTTTATAGCATGTGATATGAAATTTGGGACATTTCAAGTGATTGGATAGCTTTTTCTTCTAAAAATTGGTAAAATTCCCGGTCAACAAATAAATTCACTACCATTTCCCGGTTTTTTCCGGTATCAACAAATTCCCGGTCATTTCCCGGTCTAGCGGCCACCCTGTATCAGTGCTATTTAATTTTGCAAATTTTTCACGTTGATAAACTTGTCATTTTGGTTTCCAAATCGAGTTAAAATTATCACTTCAAACTACTAATAATAATCTACAAGCGTACGCAACTTATATTTTTAAATTTTTTATGACTTAAAATTCTTGGAATAAAGAAGAAGCCTTTAACTTTTTTGACTTTTGATATTACTTTCAGTAAAAAGAATTAAAATGCAAAAGTCTATTACAATTACAATTTTTTGACTTTACTGTGTTTAAATGTATCTTGTAAACTGAGAACTAGAGAAACGTAGTTTTTATCGCTATTTGCTTATTTATTCGACATTTTACTAACATTCATTAAATTTTTAAAATAATTTTGTATTGTCTAAACAATTGGTTTTCAGCAACAAGTTACAAACCACCGTTGAAAATTCATCTTTTTGGTTGAAAATTCAACTACTTGGTTGAAAGTTGAAATTCGTGGTTGAAAGTTGAACTACTTTGCTAAAAATTAATTTTTTTGGTGGAAGATTCATAGTTTTATTTTAAAATTAACCTATTTTATTGAAAATAATATTTTTACTGAAAATTTAAGTATTTTATTTTTGGTTGAAAATTGATCTTTTTTAATTAAAAATTCAACTACTTGGTTCAAAATTCATGTATTTCGTTGAGAAATCGTATTTCTCGTAGAAAATTAATCTTCTTGGTTCAAAATTCAACTTTTTGGTTGAAAATCAAACTACTTGGTTGAAAGTTGAAATACTTTGTAAAAAATTCATCTTCTTGGTTGAAAATTCATCTTTTTTGGTTGAAAATATAACTTAGTTGAAAGTTGAACTACTTTGTTACAAATTCATTTTTTCGGTGGAAGACTCATAATTTTAGTTGCAAATTAATCTATTTTGTTAAAAATTTTTTTGTATTGAGAATGAATTTTTTAACTTAAAATTTATCTGCTTTAATTAAAAGTTCAAGTATTTAGTCAAAAATTAACTTTTTTCAAAATTCCTACTTTTGGGTTGAAAAATCAACTGCTTCGTTGAAAATTCGTCTTTTTGGCTTGAAAATTCAACTATTCGGTTAAAAATTAATCTGTTTTTATTGAGGATGCAAACCATTTTCTTGAAAATTTGTCTTTTTTGGTTGAATTCAATTGTTTTTGATTTAAATTTTATATCCCTTTTGGTTGCAATATCAACCATTACATGCTTCGTTGAGAATTCTTCTTTTTCAGTTGAAAATTCAACTACTTGGTTGAAAGTTGAACCAATTTGATAAAAATTCATTTCATTGGTTAAAGATTGATCACTTTAGTCGAAAATTCATCTCCTTTGTGGAAAATTGAACTATTCTATTGAAAATTCTTTTCAGGGGGGGGGGTAATTTTTTAACAGAAAATGTAACTATTTTATTTTGTGTTGAAAATTTATCTCTCTTAATTGAAAACTCTACTATTTGCTTGAAAATTCATTGCTTTTGTTGAAAATTTATGTACTATGTTAAAAACTCGTTTTTGGGAGAGAAGATTAATTTTTCAAGTGAAAACTTAGCTATTCCATTTTTTATTGAAAATTTATCTTCTTTAGTTAAAAATTCATCTTTCTGGTAGAAAATTAATCTTCTTGGTTGAAAATAGAACTACTTGGTTGAAAATCGAACAACTTTGTTAAAAATTCATTTTTTGGTGGAACATTAATAATTTTAATTGAAAATTCAACTAGTTAGTTTAAGATTCAACTATTTCGTTAAAAATTAACTTTTTTGTTAAAAATTCCTACTTTTGAATTGAAAATTTAACTGTTTGGTAAAAAACTCATCTTGTTGGCTTGAAAATTCAACTGTTTTTTTTAAAGATGCATTTGTTTAAAATTAATATCTTTTTTGGTTAAAATATCAACTATTTCATGCTTCGTTGAGAATTCTTATTTTTTGGTTGAAAATTCTACTTCTTGGTTGAAAGTTGAACTTTTTTAAATTTTGGGTCACTTTTTTTAAAATTCCATATCTTCGGTTCTATATGGCCGATCTAAATTTCCAAAGGCGGAAATTGGGTGTATTAAAATATACTTTTATAAATAAATAAAAAATTCAGTACTAAGCTTTAAGAACTGAAAATGAATCAATTTCACAATTTAAAAGTGCACTTAGAAATGGAAATTTGACAGATTCGAAATGAAACTTTAAAAACTGTACACACAGAATGGGAACGTTTAAGGGTGAATATTTTTTGATTAGATGTCTTCTAAATTGAAAACTTCAATTTTAAATCTACAAAACTGAAATATAGTTTTAAATTTGCAGCACAATATAAAAATTAAAAACATCAAAATGAAATATTAAAAGTAACTAATTCAATACTGATACATATTTGAAATGTAACTATTTCACTACATTAATAACTTCATATTGAAGCCTGCACAATTGGAAAATTCCGAAAAAGAATTAAAAATTAATATTTTTAAAGTACCTTTCCAATTCTCCAAGCCCATTTCCAAATTAATCTGTGAAAAATAAAAAATAAATTTGCCTTAAAAATAAAACCATGCACAAACTACGCATTCAAAATTGAATTATATGTACTTATAATTTGATAATGTTCGAAAAAGAACATTTCAAACTCAATGCCTTTCAAATTACTTTTTTGTAGTCACTAAACTGCACAATTTAAAATTGAAATCATAGTAAATCTTGTTTTATATTTGTATATCATTAATTGACAATGCAATGTTTCCCACGCGCTGTAGCGCGCGTATAATATTGCTAGTCCTCAATTAAAATCCTTCTTTCAGGTACGAGTGCGCAACCACGCAAAGATGGTGGACTGCTACCTAACAACTTATTACAACCACAAATCATTCTTCGGCAACAAGAAGGATACAAGCGACAAAATCATCGAAAATCCCCAGGATTATCACATCTACGAGGGTCTCAGCACTCTCACAAATATTTCTCGTTACGATCTTCCGGATCCGGATGTCTACCGAGACTTCTTTCGTCTGAATAATCTGTACGAATTTCCTCTTCTCAGCACTACGTGCACCTACTTCAGAGGTTGTCCCATCAACAGGCTCGACGTAGCAATCGCCTACGACCTCCCAGAGCTCGTCGGAAAATACAGAAAATCCATCGAAACCGCTCTTCACGAGAGCGAATCTAGTAGTCCGCCAAGTTGAAGAGCCAAATCCTGCAATAAAAGGACTCAGAGATTCTTAAAACCAACCGACGGAATTGAGAATCCGATCAAAAATCGATACAGGGTCGAGAATTGAGACTCACACCTTCGAAGATTGTGAAGGCTCTGGATCTGAAGAAGATCCAATGAAAAATGCGATGCGAGGCTGAGCTGAAGTTGATTCCAATACTTCAAGAGATACTAAACCCGAATTACTGCCAGATTATTACCAAACGAAATTTCACTATATAAATTTTGAATTGATATCCAAAAAGTCAGTTTTTCAAAATTAATTCGAGAAATCGATAAGGCTCAGACTTTCTTCAGCGATCGAATGTGAGTTGCATCAAAAAAGAGCGACATGGACTACTTTTAAGCCCAGTGATTTACAGTATATTACTGTATTGTTGTCGTCTCCCTCAGAGTTGAACCAAAAGAGAAAACGTTTCATTTAGAGTAACTAGTTTAAAGATATTTCCATTGTGTGAGATGAGAATGTCGTTCGTGTGAGTGACGAGAAGAATGATATCTAGTAAGAAAGAAAATAAAGATCGAAAAAAAAAAGATTTTCCGCTTTAAATTATACCTCTAATAATCGAAATGCTCGTAAGAAAACTACACTAATAATCCTCAAGATCTTTTCACCATTGTATGATGTACAAAGAACTTTCAAAACTCAGATTCTGAGATGTTCTCTTTCCTTTTAGAGACGTGATATTGCTCGTTGATGTTCAATTTTCCTAGGCTATTGTAATTTTAATCTTAAATTTTAATTAAATTTTTAATTGTATCTTTTAAATTTAATTTTAATTATAATGACGATTGTGTGAGTCGTCATCTACCGATTATCGTAAGCTAGCGTTGACTTTAAGACGTAAGGACTGTACTTTTAGGATAAACGAGGATTTTCTCCGCAATGTTAGTGATTGTTTGTTACTTAGGGAATCGTACTTTTAAGTAAGATCGTGTGCTGTGAGTGCTGCTCGTATATACGCATCACCTTGTACTCTTTCCCAAATACAGTGCAACGTATATTTTCCGCAAATTGTTTTCAAATGAGTTTCTGGTTAACATTTGGGATGCATAGGTTTTTTTATTGCTCCAAGTTTGTTCGGTTTAATTAAAAATAGTCGAAGAACCAACAATTTTTAGTACAATGATCGTGTAGTCGCAAATATGGGTTCTTGCAATCACTTTAAATCACTTTGGAATCACTTTGAAATCACTTCGCAATCACTCGCACTCATCCAGAATTTAACAACAAAATTTGAAATCACCTAACTCTTTCAATTTTACTGCTGGAATATCTAACATTAAAAGATTTTCAACTTTTATCGGTTCAGATTTTCAGAGTGGCTATTCAAGATTTATAAAAAAAACCCTGGTCATTTCCAAATTTTTTCCCAGATATTTAAATTTTCAGATTCAAATTTTCAGAACTAAATGCCTTATAATGTGGAGTATTTCAAAAAAGAAGCTTCAAATTAACGAATCTAAGTCTAAGTCAATTGATATTATACGAAATCAAAGTTGTCAAAATTAGACAAACTCTGAATGAAAAGCATTTAAAATTGTTCAATTAGAAAGTAAAAGCCATGGAAATTGAACAATTTTTATTTCGAAGGATTCAAACACAAAAATAAATCAAACTGAACATTTTAAAATCGAGTTTAATAAAAATTAATGCATTTAAAAATGAACAATTTCACATGTAGGGCAAACAAAATGCGACAGATTGAAGCGCTGAAAATGGTTCAACAACTATTAAAACTTTCAATTTGAAGTTGAATAAGATTGATTCTAAAATTATGCAACTTTGAATGTTTTCAACTTAATTATTTAGCTATTAAGGCTTACAATTAGAAATTATACAATTTTAGACACTTTAAATTTTCAACAACAATGTTTTTAATATCTCAATTAAAAATTATACAATTTGAGGCGTTTTTAATTTGAAATTGAATATAATTAATTTATATAGATACGTTCAAGTATTAAAAGGCTTTCATTTTTACATTGCATGATTTTGAACGTTACAACGTTTTAATTCACTATTCACTATTAAGGTTTTTAATTCAGAACACACTTGTTTCAAAATTTCAAACTTCAAATTACTCGACTATTAAGGTTTAAAATGTTAAACAGTATGCGACTGAAAATATGAGTTTGTTAAATTTTTTATAATCGAATTTAAAATTATTCGATTTCCAAATTATTCGACTTCCAAATTTTTCGAGTTAGCTGCTCAACTATTAATTTATTATTACTAACTTGTTAAATCTAGAGGGATTCAAATAACAATTGTTAAATTTTAAACTACAGATTTGAAATTACGCGTTCGTTTTTAAAATTCAACAGCTTGAAATGAAAAATGCCTAAATCTGTAAAATTTCTCATTGAAAACATGATTGGATAAGTTTTTCTACTAAAAATAATAAGAATTACAAAAATTCCAGCTCAGAAAATAAAATTCCTTTTTCCCGGTCCAACAGCCACCATAGATTTTAAATTGTGCAATAATGTTTCCTTACAACCGCTTTCATTGTATTCAGTTCCAGCCCTGCTCGAAAAGGAAATTTCGGTTGGGTCTGTGTACGATTTTCTTTCAGATTCTTTCCGAGATATACATCCGAAGCTTTGCTTTTTTATCAGAAAGTTTGCCTAATTTTGACCGCAAACTTCAAGTTAGTGCAAACAGCTTGTAAATCAATTATAAATGAAATTAACAGCATTTTTTGTTTGAATGTTGTACTGATTATTCATCATACATTTTCGAAAATAATCGGATGCAAATCTCGGAAAGAAATGAAAACGGTTGATAGCTTCGGAAAGAACTTTCTATCCAAAAATTCTACAGAGAGCCTTACTCAAGCTTAAACTCGAGAAATAACTTTTAAAAACCTAAAAGAAGAAAAATTCGAGAAAACAGTTGAAATACTCACGTTCGGTGTAACTTCTCGAAGCCACTCATCAGCCTGTTCATCAAAATCGATCTGGCAGGCGAATCTCAGATCATTAGCGGCCTCTTCCCATTGTCCCAAAAGTTGATAAGCACGTCCTCTAAATTTGTGAGCAGCAGCGCTATCCGGATTCAGTTCCAAAGCCCGATTACAGTCTCGAATGCAAGCATTCGGCTTCTTCAAGTCCAGGTAAACTTGACCTCGTTTTGCGTATAAAAGTGCAGCTTGTGGATTCAAGACTAAGGCCTCTGTATATAATTGAACCGCCTTTTCAAAATCTTTCTCAACGTAAGCAGAAAGTGCTTCAGATCGTTTCGATTGCGCTTCGGCGACTTCTTCCTCTGTTGGCTCGAGGGTCAAATTTCCCATTTTTTGAGGAGCATCTGTGTCTGGTTCTAAAATAATCATAGAATTTACGGTCAATATAATTGTTGTTGAAGGAAAAATGTACAGAGCCGGATTTGGGTTTTAGACTGACCAAGGCCAAACTAAGATTTGCCGCTCATTATAATTTTTCTTTGCTAGTTTTTGTCGATTGCAGAGTTAAAGCAAAGATAAAGGGTAGCAGTATAGAACTATTATACATAACCAAAACTTTTGCGAAAATGGGTTTATAGCATAAAAAATGTTCAAAAATTGAAATACACGTTGTGTTAAAAGGATTTGTTCGAGATTTCATTATCTAATATAGTAATAAAAAAATGTTTTTATTTAAATTTTAGTTGAAATTGAGTTGAAATTTTAACGTAGTAATAACTTTTTTTCTTCCATTGTGCATCGACATTTCTTGAGAATATTATTGTTTATTGGAAAAAATAATCATTTTCTTATTATTGGCCTTTCAGCCAAAAAACGACAGTCACACTGGGATACCTAGATTTTCAATCTTGATTTTCTCTGAAGAGAATACTTTTTTTTATAAAACATTCTTTATTCTCGTTCAGCATCCCCGTATGTCAAAATATAGTTTTTATATTTGTAAAAAATTGAAAATTCGACTTTTAATCGCTACCGATTTTCAAAATCTCTGAAATTCTAACTTCGAAATTCTTGAACGATTTACTCGGAATTGGCTAAACTTTTGTTTTCGGAATTGGCTAACTTTTTTAAATCGAACCTTTTTTACCGGCATTTAAAAACGCAATATCTCGGGAGTAAGTTTTTATTTTTTATTTAAACTGAAAATTGAATTTTTCATCGCAATCCACAGCCGAGCCTGCTCCAAGTTCAGGTTAGGGTCACTTTAAGATTGTCAACTTCCACATCTATTTTCTCGAAACTGGATAACTTTTTCGAAGCAAATTTTTCAAGCCTTAATTGAGCAATATTTCAGCTCGGAAGTGGACATTTGTTTAACTTTTAAATAGAGATTTCCATTTTACAGAATGTTTTTCGCGCTCTGAAAAATTCCGATTTTGTTGGCTATTTAGTTCTGAACTGCCATTCTTCAGTTGTTAAACAAAAAAAAGACAATACAAGTAAAGACAGATTTGTTCTGTAATAATAATAATAATGAAAATGTTAAAGCCGTTGTACCGCCCATAAAAAATTTCCGCTCTTTTTTAATTTTCATTACTAGTTTTTTTCGATTGCAGAGTTGACGAGTGCAAAAAAGACAACACAAGTAAAAGTAGACTTGTTCTGTATTACTTGAAAAAAATGATAAGCCGCAATGCCGCCCCTAAAAATTTGTCGCCCTTTTTAAATTTCCAATACTAGTTTTTGTCGACTGCAGAGTTGACAAGAGAAAAAAAGTCAATACAAGTGAAAACAGACTTGGTCTGTAAATATAATAATGAAAATTCCAAGCTGCGATGCCGCCCCTAAAAATTTGCCGCCCGACCTTTTTCAATTTTCGTTACTAGTATTTTTTCGATTGCAAACTTGTCCAACGAAAAAAAAAGAAAATACAAGTAGAAACAGACTTGTTCTGTAATAATAACAAAAAAATCGAAGCCAGCTCTGAAAATTTGCTGCTCTTTTTCGTTTTCTCATTAAGGGGCCACCCATATACCATGTGGACAGTTGGGGGGGGGGGGGGGGAGTTTGGGCCAAAATCCACATGGACACTTTTTCTCCTTTGAAATCTTCATTTCAGCGACCTCTTTTCAGAAAAACATAAAAAAAACTAAGAATATTTGCACGAATTTTTGTTTAGGCTTCAAGAAAAACCGATTTTTCAGCCAATTCATTGACTTCCTTGCTTTTGAATACCAAGAATATTAATATTTTCATCAAATGTGAATTGAGTCTACGTGGACAGAGGAAACGGTGAGGGAGGGGTCCTACAAAAGTCCACGTTTGTTCGCAAAGGCGGGGCGAGGAGTCAAAAAGTTTTAAAAAATTGTTCACGTGGTATATGAACGACGGCCCCTTACTATTTTTTTCGATCGCAGAGTTCACAAACGAAAAAAAGAATGCAAGTGAAAACAGACTTGTTCTGTAGTGATAATAACAAAAATTCTAAGCTGCGGAGCCGCCCCTAAAGATTGACCGCTATTTTTCAATTTTCATAACTAGTTTTTTTTCGATTGCAAAGTTGACAAGCGAAAAAAATGCAAGTGAAAACAGACTTGTTCTGTGATAATAATAAAAAAATTCTAAGCCGCCGTGCCGCCCCTTAAAATTTGCCGCCCTAGGCCAGCCTTGTTAATCTCTGGTGTAAATAAGACACTGTCAATTTAGATAATAATAAATTTTTGCTTCTGAAACAAATATGTAATCGAAAATTACCTAGGACGCCAGTCATGTCTAATTCAAGATCGCTTTCCTCACTTTCTGAATCTGGTTTCACTTCTGTTTCATTGTCCTTGAATTCTTCAGATTTTGATTGACTTCTAGATTCTGGGACTACACCCCCAAAATGTTTGATGAAGTCTTTGACGAAAGAAAGATCTGGGAGATTCAAAATCGAAGGATTTGTGATGCAAAGCTCAGTGAAGGCCTTTAACTTTGCGAGTTGCTCTGGATTAAAGGAGTGCGTCATCTTGCAGTCTAAAATAATCATTTTAATTTGAAAATTAAGATTTGAATGACGACATTGAAAAATGGTAATATTTTGACCTTTTGAAATTTAATACCTTCCAAATTTAGATATTTGTAAATTTCAAAGCTTCCAAATTCCAAATTGGAAGAATGTTGTACATTGTAAAAAGTTTCATTTAATTTTCCCACGACAATCATATAAAAATACCAGTGATCTTTGAGGTAAATTTACAAAAAAATGGTAAAGTTCAGATAAGGAACGATGTAAAATTACACGAAAAAAAACCGAAATATTTTGTGCTTTTCCCTAAATGTTGTAAACTTCCATCAATCTTTGAGGTAAAATTACCATGATTATCGACGTAAATTTCCCACAGTTATCACTGATATTATTTCATAAGATCGAAATAAAATCTACTCTCATATGAAATTTTTTTTTTGTGTACCAAAAAGGAACATCAAAAATTTCACAAATCAAAAATAGACTTTTTGACTACCCGTTTTTCCGGCTCATTAGAGACAGGTGCACAGTAAACGTACACAACAGAAAGAAAAAAGGGGGAGAAAAAAGACAGAGTCAACCAAAACCATCCTCACCCTCTTTCTTTTTTCCGTCCTTTTTATACTACTGGGGACCCAGCATGTTTCGAAGCCAATTTAAACTTCCTCATCAGGGGAAAATTATAGGAAAACAAAACAGGTATAGGATAAAATACACATGTTTCAGAATCATTTTAAGCTGTAATACAAATTGAAAGAATTAGATAATTGATAGACAATTTTTTTGTCCAGAAACAATGGTTTTAATTGAATTAAATAGGTCAACAACTCATCTCCACATTCCAGGAGGTTTAATCCACATCCTGGAGCACCAACACCTTTTTAAAAAACTACTTTTTATTAAGATACTTATGCAAAAACACAAAACACTCTAATTAATTTTTTATATACTTTTTTGTATTATTTGAAAAAATGGAGAACGAAATCCAACATTGAATTGTTCACTCTTTGAAAGCAAGACGTATACCGACTATGCAGAGAAAAAGGAGACACTGATGTTTTTTTCGAAACATATTTGGGGGTATTAAAGAACGAAATTTATGAGTTCGACCCCTCGTTTGGGTTAGACAGTATGCATCGTCTAAAGCAAAACATTAGTAAAAACATTTTTAGAAAATTGTCAATTGGTAAAATCAAATTTTTGGGAACTTGTCAAAAGACTTAAAGGAATACATTCAGAAAATCTTTTCCCCTCTAATTCAAGATTTATAAGTTGGTATAATATGTAAAATGAAGGATTTATAAGAATATTTGAAAAAATAGAATCTAGAGTAAATTGCTGGATTGTTTTCATGGAATATATTCAGATTGTTGTAGCCTATTATTAAGATTTTTAGATAAGTACCGGGTTAACATCCTAATTATTAAAACCAATGTAGATTGTGAATATAAATTCAAGTAGGTACATATAAACATATAAATATCTGAAAAATAAACAGTTGCAAAATTTAGAAACATAAAATTAAAAAATTTTTGTACACAATGGTACATAAGATATGCATATATTTTCAATATAGCATCTTCCTCAGAATACCTTTTTTTGGAGGTGACGAGGGTATAGTTTCCCTGAATGTATGTAGAAACCCATTGGCAACCTTAACTTTTGGAGATAAGTACCGGGTTACATTCTGATTGTTGATATCATGTAAATTATATGTAAAACATTTTGGTAAACCTATCTTGTGAACAAAAAACCTTTACTTTCGGAAAACCTGAAATATTTATATTATTGATGTATACATAACACCAATGTTTGGTTCAGACGATTCATACTCTCTAACCCAAACGAGGGGTCGAACTCATAAATTTCTTGCTTTATTACTCTCAAATATGTTTCGAAAAAACGTCAGTGTCTCCTTTCTCTGCATAGTCAGTGTACGTCCGGATTCCGAAGAGTGAACAACTCAATGTTAAATTTTGTTCTCCTTTTTTAAATAATACCAAAAATATAAAATAAATAATTCATGAGAGTCATTGGTGTTTTTGCATGAGTGTATAAATGTAAAGTGTTCCTTTAAAAAAGTGTTTGTTCTCTAGGAATGGACTAAATCTCATGGAATCGTGAAGATAAGTTGTTTAGCCTATAATAAATTTAATTAAAGTCAATGATTCTAGACAAAATTTTTTTATTGATTATCTAATTTTAATTTTCTATTATAGCTCATAATGGTTCTGAAATGTGTATATTTTATCTTATACCTGTTTGTTTTCCTATAAATTTCCCCTGATGAGGAAGTCTAAATTGGCTTAGAAACATTTTGGGTCCCCAGTAGTATAAAAAGAACGGAGAATAGAAAGAGTGTGAGGATGGTTTTGGTTGACTCTTTCTTTTTTCTCCCTCTTTTTCCTTTTAGTTTTGTACATTTACTGTGCACCTGTCTCTAATGAGCTCTCTTAGTACGTCTAGTCGGTACAAGAAGTAGTAAAGAACTGCCATGAGAATTTTGAGCGTGATCGCCTCGTAGATGCAAGTGCATAGGCGAGTAGGGCATTCTTGCAAGCATTGCTAATTTTGATTGGATGGTTTGCTGACTTTTGAAAATTGATGACCTTTCATTCTCTTAATTTAATATTTTATCATTTTAGTTATTTTTTTAACAATTAGGGGTTGGAAATATTTGGAAAATGGTGGGATCAATTGTAGAGCTTCGGAAACAACTTTCTATCAGAAACTTCTACCAGGGGCTAATAAGCTTGTATACTAATTATTAGTATCGCGCTTCTGTACACTTTTTTAAACTCTTTGTACATATACATACATACATACATACTACTCCTACTCCTACTACTACTACTACTACTACACAAACCATGTTCCACATGGAGTGGTGCTACGTGGCACAAGAAAGCAGTTTCGTTAATTATCCGACAAAAACAGCAGGCCAGATCCCACGGTTTCGAACTGCCACGTCGAACTCTCCGCTAATAACAACACAGTATAATCAGCTTAACAATAACCATGGCAAGTAAAGAAGAAAATATAAACTCGGAGGTTAATCCTACAGCTCAAGACTGTACAGCTCTCTTCTCCTTGGTTGTTCATGGGTTTCGAAATTGCTCAAAAATACTTATTAAGGTGACCTGGAAATTTACATTTTTAATTTTCGGCAGAAGATTGCACTAAATCCTTCTCTCGTGCAAAAAACTTACATACACGCATTTCCTAATTTAAAAAAAAAACTTATTTTTAGTACTCGCTAAAATGAAGGTTGTGTCTTATGGACTTCAACATGTAAAATAAAAATTTTTTTTTACTACTTTGATTTTTTATAAGAAATTGTAAGTCAATTTATTCAACTTTCGATATACCTTGTTTTCGCACCAATGAAGATGCATTTCATCAAATTTTTATATGTCAAAAAATTTATACGAAAATTTGAGGCATACTGTAACTTGGGGCTAAGCGGCGCATATGGGAAAAAGCGGCGCACACTTGATTCCGAATTTCTGAATGCGATACTTGCTTCTTATAAGTATAAAATATAGTGGTTTGCAACTGAAGATAGTGAAACTTTGATTGCAAAACCTATAAGGGAGAATATCGCGTTTTGAATACAGAATTAAGGGTGCACCACTTTCTCACTTTTACGTAGCTTAGCAACAGTTTACAGTACTCATTAAAAGTAGCATGAAGTTTCATAAAGTTGCAATATTTGGAGATTCGTTGCGAACCTTGAAAACACTTGTTTTACTTGAAATTTTCAAGAAGAATTTCGTAAAATATTAATAACAGATTTTTGGAAAAGAATATTCAATTAACCTTTAATTTACAATGAAAGGAAAACGAGAAGAAATGAGCAAAAACGACTGTTCATGTTGGGCTTTAAACTACAGGTGAACTATTCATGACAGCCGCAATACACTCAACCTTGGTTTTATAGTCCAAATGGTTGTTATGAATCGGATAAATAAATAAATAATAATAAATAATAATAATAATAATAAAATAAATTTTGAGAATATAAAAAAACACGTTTGCTCCTTTTTTTTGCGTAGGAGAACAATTTGGTGAAATTGCTGGTCGAAAATTTCAAAATGTAAACTTTTGGCCACTCCAATACTTATCTTATGAATACAGTTTTAAAAACTGAAAACTGTACGTGCATAGTCGAACTTGAAAGTAAAATCTTATTCTTCGCTTTGTTTTTCAAGACATTTGTTTGTACTTTTCGTAGATATTCCGTGTGAAACATCTGCGAGGAGTACAACATTTCCCGGCGAAACTATGCAAAATACAAAAAAATGATACCAAACAAAATTGTTCACACCAAAAATATCTACAAATTTTCATCAAGCCATTTCTTAATGATTTAATGATGATGATAAATTTGATAAAAGTTTTTTTTCTCACATACCATGAAACTTTTCTATAATTATTACCTTATTTCAGTTCCCTGACATTGATCTAGTTGATAAATATACACTTCAAATGAATAGGGATTCGAATTTACAACTCTTGTATAGCAAGTATAACGTAAGTTCACATTAATTTCCAAAATAGTGCTTAGGTAAGTAAGTCCATTATCTCGATTGCCTTCCATGCTAAAAACATTCCTTGGGGTGCCAAATACTTTTAAAAAATTGCCTCTGTTTGTGACACGAAATGCATAACTAGTTACCTTATCCGCCGGACTATTTCTTGTTCAGAGCTTGTTTTTAGTGAAACTTTTCCTATTTTGTTTAATAATCGAAGAGGAAGGTACAATAGCAGTGACGATACCCTTTGCTCGATAGTTGGCAGACGAGACATTGAGGTAACGCATATGGAGGCAGCGCACCCCGCTGCAAGTAGAAGGCTACTTTTCTTTTTTTTTCAACGGATGGGCTTTTCATTGTTATAAGATTAAGGCCAGTTACAAGAAGGGAAATTATGAAAACATGACTCAATTAAATTTTAATTAACAGAATTATTTTCTTTATATAACTATGAAGAAGTGAAAAAATATTCACGAGAATCGGTTAATATTTTCAGTAATAAATGAAATCTTTAAGTAGGGGTAACTATGCAAGAGTAGGTTACTTTAAAGAGCAGGCCATTCGTATTTAATAGAATATGTGCAAAAAAAATTCCTAAAGCTTCTGATTGCAATATTCGGCACAACATTTAACATAACTGGACCAAATTTTGTCGAGATATCATGAGTCGGAAACGTGTAAGATGAAAAAACTAATATTCGGTACGAAAAAAAATGACTTTCTTACTTGAGCAATTTTTATCGGAAGAAAAATCGTTTCTTGGTAGATTTTCGCATTGCAAGCGAAGTTTCGAACCTAATTGACAATATGTTTGAAGCCGGAGGCTCTCCGCTTGGTATTCACGGTTATTAAAAAACTTTTTGTTACTTGGTACGTTTCTCAAGAGTAGGTCAGAAAGAGTAGGTCACATTGCCAATTGCTTATTCCGAATCATATCACAGAGTGGGCCCGAAAACACAGAACATAGGCAAAAAATGCTAACAACTATCACTTACGTTGGGGAAGGTTTGGAAAGAGATGTTGTGTACCAACCATTTTGGTCTCCGAGATTCGGAAGTTTCAATAAATCTCGGTTCGATCATTTTCTCCAATATTTTTAATAACTTTCGCTATTTCATCCCATTAAAATGATTAGAGTTTGAAGTTCATCAGTGATACTTTACAATTATGCATGAAGAAATATTTTTTCATTTCTAATTTTTTGACAAGAAGCGACGGCCTACTCTTCAATGAGAAGCGTGAAAAACAAACTTCGAAAGTGTTTCTGAAAAACATTAAAAACAGTTAAATAATAATTTTATGAATTGTTTTTGTAGACATAATTAGAAGAATAGTTGAGATTTTTAGTGGCCTCAGTTGTCGTACTTAATTACTTTTTATAAACTATATAAAAACTTTGGAAATTTTAGTGACCTACTCTTGCATAGTTTCCTCTACATATTAAAGCACAGTAACTTCCAGCTGGGATTTTTACTACATTTTTGAAAATTTTCATGCCCTAATTTGATGAAGCTAATGGAGCCTCATTAAATTCGATTAAATGAATCGAATTCTGGTATTGTGGAAAAATTGTGGGTAGTGGATCTGCCGCATCCTAGAAACTGCAGAAAAACTTTGAGAAACACGGAATGTTTCTCGGCTCGGAAATTATGCGTGGCACTGCAGATTGAGTCTTCATAATTTAATTTAATTATTTATGCACTTAATTAAAATTAAAATGTTTGTTTGAATCAATCAAAGTTTGGTTGAATCAAGCGAATAAAAACATTACTAATACAGTTAACCAAAGTTTGTGTACATTCAACGAATAAATACAAGTTCTGTTTACATTGCATAATTTGGTAGATAAAGCTAAATAAATTATTCAAATAAATCAAGCGTCATTGAAATCAACGAAAATTTGCCGAAATTACCAAATTTTTTAATATAGCGCAAATAACATTTTATACTCCACTGCCCGCTGAAGGTTTGGATACATTGAAATTTTTAAAATATTTCTTATCGAAGTCATATCTTTAATGAAATATATGCAAATCTGCAACGAATGACTCCTACAATGAGTGTTTTTTATTATTATTGATTCTGATGGAAAATATCTACCAAATCTAAACCATCTTTTTTGGTAAATATTGACTAATACACTCATCTCGCAATTCGTGGCCAGCTTCGGGTCTGGTTGGTCACTATTCGGAAGCTATTCGAGCGTTTTCGGCTACTGAGGAGTTCTGCTAGTAGTGGGTCTGCATTGTACAAGGTTTAACCTTCAATTTAAGCTCTATTAGAAGTTGCGAGATCGTCAGGTTTGCGCCCTACGATGTTGAAACAAAATTGCCAAAAAGGCCAATTTTCTCAAGAACCTGGCCTGATATGGGCGGTCCGTTTCTATGGTATAGACGTTCCTGGAGAGTTTATCCCGTGTAAGCAGTATTCCCACGCGAAACCAGTAACCTCAAACTTTCTAGACAATACGAAACAACAATTCCCATTCGTAAATTTCTTATAAAAAATCTGTATTAGTAGGAAGGGACAATAAAAAGTTATTACAAAAATATAAATAAAGAAAAATTTGCCTGTTGCGCGGGCACATTCTCATTGCGTAGTATGCGCGCGGCATGCTTCGCGCACATGTTTGGGAGCGCCTTGGGCGTTTTCTATTTTAGACTAAAAATCTTGCCTACGTGTCTTATCAAAAAATGGTCGAAAACAATTTGTAGGTATATCTTAGGCGGACAATTTTGTTACTAAACATTTCATTTTAACTCTTATGTTTTTTAAAAAAATTTACTTTTTTATTCTTGAAGTTATTTTCCAAGATGAAAACGAAAACTGCATGTCTTATCAAAAATTGGTCGGCAGGAAATTTATAGACTTTTTTTAGGTGAACAATTTTGTTATTAAGCGTTTCATTGTATTTTGTGTCGTTTCTCAAAATTTTTTTATTTTTAATTCGATCTTTCTCGAGGAAAAAGAAAACTACGCATTCTGTCAAAAATGGCTAATACAAAATTTATAGATGTTTTTTCACAGATCAATTTTTGTCTTAATTTTTTTTAGTTTTTACATTGTCTGACAGCAAAATTGTTTTCTTTTTAATATTTTTGTCGTTTTTCCGGTGTATAAAACTAGAACCGATGGTCAAAAGAGGCTGGTTAATGAACTCAATAATACCGTATACAGACAAAAACAACGACAACAACGACGACGAAAGACAAACACCATGGTAAAACCTGTTTTTCCGAATTCAAGTGGTCTCGGAAGGTGAAGATTGAATCAAATTAAAATCAAATAAAAAATCCCGGCTTATTAATTCAGTGAACTAATAAGCTTTAAAAATTATTTAAATTTTTTCAATTTTTACATTAAAAAATTTGAAATTTATGGAGAAAATCTTTGAAAAAAATTGGACCGAATATGATATTTTGAAAATAATTACAAATAGTGAATAAAAATATTACAAAATGAATATATTACACAAAATACATTGAGAAATATAATTTCCAAGATAAAAATGATTCCAGTTATTCATAGAGAAGAATAACAAACTTTAAAAATCATTACAATGTAAATTTTTAGAAAAATTAATATAGATCCCAAAAAAAACTTTAAGGTATTATAAGGATAAATACCTAGTAACAGTTCAGATTCATTGATGAATTCAGATTCATCAAAGTCCCTATTTTACCAAAGGAGGTATTTAATGAGGCAAAAACTGTTTATGTCGAAGGACCTATAAATCGTACGAGTGTGTACAACCACTTCACCCCCGTCACACCACTTCATCCGCAGACACAAAATTCAAAACCACCATTTCAGCCAAAAAAATCATGGCATCCGTGTTTTGGAACCACAAAGGCATAATTTTGATTGAATTTTTACCTCAGGGGGAAGACCATCAACACTGCAAGATATTGTGAGAATCTGAAAAAATTGAGGAGGGCGATTTAGAATAAAAGGAGGGGCATGCTGACAAAGGGAGTCTGCCTGTTGCACGACAATACCAAACCCCACACGGCCAACGCCACGAAGCAACTTTTGGACTCATTCGGATGGGATGCTTTGAACCACCCCGCACATTCGCCCGACCTGGCGCCTTCAGATTATCATCTTTTCACTTCCCTGAAGATGCACATGGGTGAGAAAAAATTTTCAATGGACGAGAAAGTGGTGTGGGAGGTCGAAAAGTGGGAGAAGGAGGTGGCGGGAGAGTTGTTTGAGGCAGACATAAAAAGGTATTGAGAGGGTTGGCGACTACGTGGCAAAATAACGTACGTATATACAATTGTAACCATGTAATTTTTATTTGAAATACAATTTTTTAAAGTCTGCAAAAATCGAGTACACTTACTTTCTGAACATGCCTCGTACTATCTTGTTATAGTCCCTATTGTGATTTCCCAGCAAATTTTCTACAACTCGCTTGAAACTAATCCATGCTGCCTTCTGTTTTGGATTCACTGATGTGATGAAATTCTCATCATTCAGCATTTTCCGAATTTGTGGTCCATCGAATATGCATCCTTTCAATTTTGCATCCGATAATATTAGAAATTTTTCTCTCAAATACTTGAAGCAACTTCGTTCTTTTCAAGGGCTTCGACGAACTATTTCATTAGACCATGTTTGATGTGGAGAAGGAGAAGTAATACTTTTTTGGGGTCAATCAGAAGATTAGCGATGATTTTGTTAGAACCTGGTTGAAATGATGTTCTCTTTGGCCATTTTTTCTGTTTATAGAGATAGTCTCGATCCCGACTGCGCCATAAATCATTAGTATCCATAATCTTTCGTTTCAGGCATTACTTTTCTCCTTATAAACAACTGTCCTCCATACATCCCTATCCTTGCATACATCTTTTGCTTCCGTTACATCCATACATCGTTTCATGCACCCTCTTGTGTTTTGTACGACTACTTATATCCCTTTGCTTCAAAGTCTCATATACGCACTCCAACCATTCTGACTTCGGTCTCATTCTCTCAATGTGACTTAACCATCTTAGCAAATTTCCATCACCCTTGTCAAACAATGTTTCTTCTACACCACATTCTTTGAGCAGCCATTCATTTACTGACTTCGTCCATTAGCGATTTACCGCATATATTCCGCAGGAACTGCATGTCAACCGTGCTTACTTTACTCCTATCTTTTTCTTGATACGCCCAGGTCTAGCTACCATGCAGCACAGTAGGTCCAAGCACAGAGTTATATGTTTCAATTTTAGCTTTATTCGTTACATTTTCACTTATAGTAATAGCTCTTACACTGCCGATAATATTTCTTTCCTCTTTTATATGTTTAGATATTTCTGCATCTACCTCTCCGTCAGCAGTAAATAAACATCCTAGATACACGAACTCATCAACTTGTTCTATCCTTTTTTTGTTTCAAGCAATGTTGCATACTGTTTTCTCACCCCTTCTTTCAAACGCGATAAAGTAAGTTTTATTTACGTTAATCTTAAGACCCATACTCTTCATGTTGGTATCTAGTCTGCTCATCATTCTCTGGAAATCGTCGACTGTTTCCGCCGTAACAATCTCATCATCTGCAAACGCCAGTCCACGTACTTTCATTGTTTCTAGATCGATACCTCCTTCGTTTAAGAGAGCCATTCTTAGACATTTGTCCATTTACACTCGTATATTGAACATCCAGGAGGACATAATGCAGCCTTGCCCAACACCCTACTTAATATCAAACCAATCGCTCAGTTGTACATTCACTCTTACACTCGCTTTACTACCAGCATTTTATATTGCTTTTATTGCTGTTAGAAGCCAACTATTCACTCCATACTCCTTCAGGACTTCCCAAAGTTTAGATCCATTCACCTTATCGGAAGCCTTTTCCAGATCAACGAATTCTCAGAAAACTCTTTTGCTTACTCTCAAACTTTATTCTCTGATCTGCCTCAACCTAAATATCCAATACGCACATGATCTCCCTGGCATAGATGTGCATTGGAACTTCCCACAGTACTTAGTAGGCTAATCGCTCTATAATTAGTACAGTCGCCTCCATCACTCTTTCCCTTGTAGATTGGGACGATAATTGCCTTTCTTAATTCGCTCAGCCACACAAACAAATATCTGCCATCGCTCCTCAGCACTTCAGCGATGATACCATCTACACCAGCAGCCTTACTATTATTTAGTTTCTTAATCACGGATATGATGTCGTCGATATCGTTCTTCTTCCTCTGCCTATAACGGGATTGTCAAACATATCTTCTTCAATATGAAGGTTGTTGTACTCCATAGCTTGACCTCCATACAATTTCTCGAAAAAATCTCTCATACAGTCTTTTACATCGTTCGAATACTATACAATTCCACCACCAGCATTCTTAATTCCGACTACCTCAGTGCTTTTACTTCCTTTCCTAATCTTCTTAACCCATTCCCAACATAATTTCTTATTTCCTTCAAAATCATTCTGCATTTTTTCATCTTCTTCAGTTTTGATTTCATCCTTGCTTTCTTTGATTAGTATCTTGGCTTTTCTGTTTTTATCCCTATAATCATTTTTTAATCTAGTCCTTTCTTCATCGCTAAGACCTTTAAAATTCAACATTCTCGAGCACGCTTAGTTTTTCTCGTTGACAGCCACGCGTATTTCATCATTTCACCTAGCATCTCCAGCTTTTCTTTCTACAACCGTAGTACCGCACACTTCAGATGCACTCTTGAAGATGCTATCTCGTAGTATTATCCACGCACCCCCTACATTTTTATTGTATAATTCAGTCTTCCAGTCTTCTTCATAATGTTCTAAATATTCATTCAACTTTCCACGATATACCCATTGTACTTCTGGTTTCTGCAAATCTCTATTCTAGCTGGCGTCTGCTTTAACTTATTATTAATGCTTCTTCTCCTCCACCCTTGAATCAGGCTCATTTTTGAAACTAAGAGGTAGTGATCCGTTCCGCGCTCAGAACCTCTCATAAGCCTTGTATCCCTTACGAGCCGTCTCAGTCTCTCATTCGCTGCAACAAAATCAATCATACTGTGGCCTTCGCCTCTGCACCAAGAATACATGTGGGTCATCATATGTCTGAACCAAGTACTTCTATTAAACAAGCCTTTTTCCAAGCATAAGCTAATCAATTCATCCCTGTTACCGTTTGTTTTTGGGTCTCCGAAATGCCCCAGTGCCCTGTCGGTACCTTCGCGTTGCAAACCAACCCAGCCATTCATATCTCCGGGGAAAATTATTCTTTTGACAGGATCGCAAGTACCTAAAATATCATTCGTCGAGTCCTAGAAGGTATCTTTTACATCCCTCCTGTCACCATCAACTGGACGTAGTACGCTATAATAAATAGTCGTCTGATTCCCGCTTTCATTCCAACCCATAGTAACCCATTTAAACATCTAGCTGCCTTACGCCCATTGTATCTCGAAATTTCTTTTCCTTAAGATCATTTACACCTCTACACGGAAAAAAATGTGGTGCTGTTGCTGTCCCTGTAGATACAACTGCTGCGTTTAACATGTGGTAGCTGTTGCTTCCCGTATATGACCACACTACTGTCCGTTTGAGGAACAGTTACTGCACCTTGGAGAGAGAGAGAGAGAGAGCAGTTGCCTCTCAACATTGGGAACGCAACGCTACCTCCAGTGTAGATATCATCTGTACCACTGCGCGGGAAAAATGCGATAGGGACACTTTTAGTGACTATAGGTTTTTTTATTTTAACTTTGAAAGTAATTTAAAGTAGTTCATATATAAAGGCATTGATTTAAACGAATTCTTTCAATTTTAAATTGCAAAAACATATATGAATTAATGACAACAAAATTCTTTCTTCTCAAGTTTGAAAGTAATTTTAATCAATTCATTTCCCAGTGGGCGAAAAATTGGATGATTATTTACGACACCGTGAAGACATCTTATATCCATGACATAAAGATGACGTAAAAACATCTCTGCAACATTCAAATTTCTCAAAAATATCGTGAAGATATCTTGGCGACACGGACATAGGATGTCTTTACATTGTCGTAAGAATGTCGTAACGATGTCGTCAAGACGTCGTCAAATTTTTTGCCCACTGATTATAAAGTAATTAGTTTAAAGTAATGCTTCAATTTTTCAATTGTAAGAATAGATATGTAAGAATGACAAGAAAATTGTTCGATTTTAGCATATGAAGTAATTTAAATTGATTCATTTATAAAGTGATTCATTTCAACTTATCCTTTAATTTTTAAATTGCAGGAACAGGCGTAAATTAATTACTTTAAAATTCTATGGTTTCGAGTTTGAAAGTAATTTAAATTAGTTAATTTATCAAGCAATTAACATAAACCAATCCTTTAAGTTTCAAATTGCAGAAACAAATATGAATGAATGACTACAAACTTTTACAAAGTATTTTGTATTATAGAAAAGTTTAATATTTGATCTGGAAATTATATACATATATGTACTTTTTAAATCTAGTGATAATTTTTTGTACCGTAATCTCTGCAGAACATTATAAATAAACACGTGTTATCACTGAAAAAAAAGTCAAGTTACATATATCGCGCTGCGTCTAAGCATGATAAATACGAAGCGACTACTGTCCTTCCTGAGGAGCAACAACTACCCCGCATCATTGGAGAGCAGTTACTTTACAAAAATATGCAGCAGTTGACCTAAAAGTGGCGTCGCAGTTGCGCTTCCGCATGGTGGCGCAACGACACCAATGTCAGTGCAGCAGTGCTACGAAATTTTTTCCCGTGTAGCATTCCAAACACTTAATCTCCATTCATCGCCTGAAACTTTTCAAAGGATATGTCTTTCGTCAATAGAAGTGTCAATCTTATCCGAGGCTACATTATTCTTTGTATTATTCATTGTTAAAAATATACACCCAACTACAACTTCATGCGAGAAATTTATTCTATGAGTATAAAATCATGTCCAAATTAAGTAGCTAAATCGTCATAAAGTGGAGCGTGCATTCATAACGTCAGTCCCATCAGTCTTCGGTCATGCGAAGGAAAATATAAAAACCAAGCCAGAACCAAAGGAGCTATGATCGGTTTGTGTTGTACAATAAGGAGGGCACCAAGCTCCTGCAGTTTGGCCTCAAAGATGGGAAAAGACCATTCATTGCTTCAAAAATGTGATAAGAATTCTCGACCGTGAAAAAAAAACTTAACGAGCTTAGAAACTTCCCCCAACTCTCATTTCAAAAAATTCCATTTTCAAAGCTCTTGAAAATTTCCAAAACCTTCCATACTTCTGAAAACGTTCCACAAATTTTCAAAAAGCTTTCACAAATTTTCGAAAGTCTTCATGATTTTCCAGGAGTTTCTATACATTTCCAAAACGTCCCATAATTTCGGAAAGATTCCGCACACTTTGAAAACTTTTCAAAAATTTCCGAAAGTTTCCGTAAATTCTCAAAATTTTCCATAAATTACCGGTTATTCATCGAAAATCATATACTTCCATCATCTTTCTTCTTTTGCCGACTACACATAAAGAATATTCAAAAATACTGCAAAATATTGGGAAAATTATGTTTTTGAAATACTACAAATAGAATAGGTACCTATCGTGAATTATGTTGCCGACAAGAGAAATACCCACTACACGTAAAGAATATTTAAAAACACTGCAAAATATTCGGAAATTAATGTTTTCAAAATACTGCGAATAAAATACTCATCGTGCATTGTCTTGTGAACAGGAGCAATGCCCACTGCATCTTTGAAAAATTCATGTTTTACAGAAGATAAAATGCTTTAAATAAAACACCCATCGTGAGTTGTGTTGTTAAAAGGAGAAATGCCAATTATACGTAAAGAATATGAAAAACACTGAAAAATATTGGCAAATTTCTGTTTTATATCAGATAAAATACTACAAATAAAATACTCATCGTGAATTGTATTGTCAAAAGAAGAAATGCCGGTTTTATAAATTCCTGGCTTCAATTTATTCACCAATCCATTGATGTCATGACAACATACCAGTGAAGGTTCCTTTGCTTCTGAAAAGCACTTTCTGAAATTCTTCTCTCAATCTCTATAATACCACCTTGATCAAAAAGGTTTAGGACTCGTCACCGTGTGGCGCTCTCGTTCGGCCGATTTCAATTCTTCTTTTTTTGTTGTGTTGGTAGAAGTGT
>JAUMHM010000072.1:9343248-9365407 GCA_032362435.1 Melikaiella ostensackeni | reverse complement strand
TTCACACGGCCCAGCGACGTGCCTGGAACGTTCCGAAAGTCCCAGCGGCTAGTTCCTGGAACGTTCCGTGCTATTAGGGTGGTTTCCTAGGATAGAGTGACTAACCAATTTACCTCTTTTTGAATTTTTACTAGTGGCCACCATTTGCAAGACAAATTGTGATAGCAGCGGGTCATTTTAATTAACTCGCGTGTAAATTTTTTTAAATTTCAGGTTACAAGGACTTGCAGTCACGAAAAGAAACCCGAGAGAGTGCATGGCGTTCTCCAGGATGGGATGAGTGTGTGGCATACACTGTTCCACTAATTCGAGAAATGCATTGCCGAATCCTGAACCCAACTTCCTTTTCTCCAACCAAGTAGAGTCCGTACGAACTGGCTCACTTCTCTGCATTTGTATATTACAATTAATTAATCTGATTCTGTAATATTGTATAAAAAATAGGCCTTATAAATACGAATTTCAGTGTCAAATAAACAAGAGAAAGTAAGTCGTAAAATAAAAGGAAGGGTCATTGATGCGACCGAGAATCATGTAAATCAAATTTCCTAATTACTGTTACATGCTGAGGCATAATTATATAAGATAAATACAAAACTAAACCAAAAAGTCTACTTTTATTTCAATCTTAAAATGAGGATTCAGTGAAATTTGTCCACATTTACCCGTTAAGGGCGTAGGAACCTGGCCCTAACCTCAAAATTGAATTGCCTCATTTTAACTCATATAAATACTACAATTAAATCTTGGAGTAAAATCAGGCAATTCAGTTTTGAGGTTAAGGCCTGGTTTCATCGCCCTGTCCAGGAAAAAAGAATCGATTGAATGGAAACTTGTGAATCTGAGCATTTAAGAAAAGGAATTTACATTCTTTACAATGTATTACTACATATGTTATGTTGAAGAAAACTCATTTATATATATATATATATATATCATAACTAATGATGTGGCACTGCGATCAGCCCAAATGCAGCTACTACAGCGCCACCGTTGCATTGCATCATTCACGTAATTTTTTGTTAAAACTTCAAATTTTTGTATTTTTCATAACAATACAGTCCTAGCTCACCTTAATTTAAAATCAAAAGGTATAAAAGAAGAGTATTTGATGTCATAATTTCAATTTTTATTATCTAATTAGCGTAGAGGTTTTGAACAGTTCTGCTCGTTTCGAATGTAAACGTTAGGAAATTTGCTCGTCCCCAGCCATCAGTTTGTTTTTAGTTAAAAAATGTATTTATAATCTACCTAAACTTAAAGGTAAAAATAATTAATTACCATTAATTATCATCATAATCATTAAGACCAATTACGAGTCTGATTACTCTCGATACGTGTGTTGCGTTTTTCTTGATTGGTTACTATCGGGTACTATCGGTATCGGGTTTTTCTTTAGTGTAATTTGATGTATAATATATATCTTTATCATAATAGAGAATATTTATCTATAGTCGTATGTTCCTATTTACTTTTATAATTGAGTTGGTTGTTGTATTCTTTTCTTTTTTTTCGCATGAGCACGTTATTGACCACAGATCTCTGCTCACTAATTCGTAGATGGCTCGTGACTCATTGGCAAGGAACACTTCAGCATTGCTTGTGATTATTTCGGTTATTTCGCCTACAAAGAAGTCGATACTGTTTCTTACTGTTTTTCGTTGTAGTGTTACAAAGAAAACGAATGAAAGTAGTACCACAATCTGCCTAACATATCTACTTAAGTGACTCGAACGAGTCCTTGAGATGCGAGAGCACAAGCTTCTTTTCTCTTTTTTTTTTTTTTTTAATAATCTTTGGTTTTCCGATCGCAATGCTGACGTGAATCCATAATTCGAGCTTTCTTCAATATGCAAAGCACTACTGAGACATAAAAAAATCACCAACCTTCGAGTCAGAGCCCTAGGTTCGGATCGCCTATATTTCTCTACAATTTTGTTTGCTAAACGATTAGTGCTATTAAAAATAAAAACAAATTACAGTTCGTCTACTTAAAGCCAAAACCTGCATTGCATTACATTTGCGAGTACATAACGCCGAGTCAGTCGCACAAGAGGAAGTCTGATTAAAAAATGTCCCTCTCACACCACCAAAAAAATCGGCCCTAACTTTGGAGAATATCGACGAGTTTGGTCTGCAAAGCTCTAGCCAACTTCATCCAGCTTCGCAATTAAAATCTGAGAACACAATGAACAAATATTTACAAATGCTGACAAGAGAAAATCAATAATAACGGATCTCCCACTACTATTATTCGAGTTTTCAGTTACAGTTCGCGGAGACTCAGAACGAATGTCTATATAGTAGGCACAATCCACTCGCACCCACAAAAAACAGTTTTGCACACACTTGGTTTCGATCGGAAGAAACAACCAATTTGCGAAATAATTTGAATTTCGAGTTTCAACACGTTTACACGAAATCCCGAATAAAATAACCGAAAGGAGAATCTCAATTCTCCTTTATACACAACAAGCAGATTCTTCTAACAAATCTTTCAAAAGTCGCTCCCCTCAACGCAATCATCGAGTTCTATATACATGCTTCATCGTAATGATGAAAAGCCTCCGATCGCAACACTTTCTCGAAATGCTTCTTCAAATTTAGCTAAACGTTACATCAGTAATTTCCCCTTGTGACCATCTTTAATACGACTTAATACTCCCCTAGAATTCGTGAAGAAGCTCTCCGAAAAATGGTCGCGATTCACTTACATTCAATTGTAATCCATTCACCAAGTTAGTGGACTTTAGAAGGTAAAGCTGACTCATTCAGTGAATAGACTACAAATATTTTGTGACACTGATTACTACAATAGGATATACGTAACAAATTCGTAAGAAATGGAGAAAAGGAAAGTTGCTTTTCAGAGCACAGCATCGGGATGTGTACTGGATGAAAACGCAAGCGATTTTCAAAATATTTCAGCCTACTTTCAACTTTTTAATCTATCAAATCATGAGAATTACGTTCGAAGGAAGACTAAGACATTTATCACTTCAAAAGTAGATTGAGACTTTTAAATATATAACGTAACACAAATCAGTCATCGAAGATACTAAACAAGACTAAATGCAGATTAGCATTAGGAGATAAAAAAAGGGTTTAGATTAAAACAGCGATGTAAGAGTAAAAAGAAAACATTGAGGATTAAAAAGAGTTTATCCTATAAAAATACTGATCGCTCAGTGCCTACGAGTCTAGATTGAATGCAATTTTTGACGTTATTGTCATTTATTTGAGACGTGGTACAAAACAATAACAACGCTAAACGAAAATGTAGCGCTCATCATTACAATAAAACAACTATTGCGTCTAATACTGCGATAGCGACAATTTTTCTACTTTGGAGACTCTTCCCAACCGTTTCAAGATATAAAAACAAGCCACCTAAAATCGGCTGAAAACTGGCGTGATTGGTAAAAATGCGGATTAACTTTAACTTTAAAGAGAGCATCGATTTTTATATAAAAAGAACACCTCACGTTCTGATCCAATACGCATGCCCGAAAAACCTCTAGACAAGACAGCCTTATGTTCCAGCGCTGCCAACATCTAGACAATAAGATATTGCGCATGCGTCGTGCTCCACCACGCATGCGCAATATTCTAAGGACTAGATTTTGGGAATACAGTACTGGTCTGTGCCTCAAGGTCCGTTGATTGCTTTGACGGGGTTCAAAAGTATAAAATTACAAAGATACCAAATATATTTTCGAACCCGGGTAGCGAATTCGGGCCTGTTTGTATATCAACGTATATACAAAGTATGCACGAATATACAAAGTTACGCAGAAATATTGAACGCTCGCGATCGACGGACCTTGCTTTGTAGAATAGCGAATGACAGTGAGTCGGGTAAATTGTTATGCACATATTACAGGCAGATATACATTTTAACACGAATGATTAAAATTAGAGACTATTAGGGGGGAAGGATGTGGAGCTATTACTGTGAGCCAGGCTTAACATCGAGCCACTCAAGCTTTCGTCGTCTGGGTAAGACTCTTTAGAAGCTTCAGCTATTGCCAGTGCACTGAAACATGAAAAACATTATTTATTAATTAGGCTTTTCTGCACAATTACGAGATTTTCAAAGACATCTAGCAAAAGGAAAAAAACACCGAAGAGCGCCTAGTGTCAAAATTTTGGAGGCTTAAATTAGTTCAATAAGCCCCAATAAAGGCGTTCTTATCACTGGCTTTGTAGGGACTCACTATAGTAACATTTTCCCCATCGAGTTTCCACTGTTTTATGTATTCGAATATCCAATGCACTTTTTGAATACACTCAACTATGGATTTATGTCCAGTTTCGGGTATGGCCTGCGATGTCCGTGACGTTCTTCCAAGAATTTCTATGACGTAAATGCCCTGGGCCATATAAACCATTTCTAGTGGGAATACATAATACTAATTAACTGTATTTTGTACAAATGCAGATTTTTGTTATCATAAAGCATGCACCTTTTTTAATAATGAAGACTAATTAATGAAAAGAGAATTTTCCACGTGTATTTAAAAATAAATGCGATATATGCAAGCGAATGTTCGAACTGCCCGCTTTGTAGCTACGGTACTGCGTAATTGCGCCGAGCTCGCTACGCCTCTTTCCCTGCCCTCGGACCCCCTCATCCGCGAATACGAGCCGGCGAAAATTCTGGGTAGGACTTAAATCCAGAGTTGAGTGTATATCATTGAATAAAATAAGTTGTTGAGTTTTACGCCAGTCTCCAGCTTTTTTTACCATTCTGAGTTTTGGGGCTCATATATATCTTTGGAGTCAGACTATTTATTTACCACACATATATTTTTCCTACAGTTCCCATTTTGCAAAAGAATTGTAATCGTTTTAGATTTTATCTTACCTAAATCCAATTCTTGCGCTTTCTTCGTCAAACTGTTGTAATTCCCGCTCCTGTCTTTCGTGCAAGAGTCGTATTCGTTCGCTTCGCTCTTGCAAGAATTCCTGGGTCTCCATCTCCATTTTCTGTTCTAAAAGAGCCCTTCTCACTGAAACGCGTTCTTCCAACTCGCGTCGTTCGCGATTCCTTTGAGCCTCCGCTTGCATCTTATTCTTCGATTGATAAGCCATTAGAATCTCCAACTCGTAATTCAGCCTTTCCTGTAAAATAAATAAAAAATACTAAGATATTAAAGACAAAATCTTTTTACAAATTAAAATTTTAAATAAAATTAAGTACAAACCTTAAGATGATGACACTCGAGCTCCTGCGACTCATCCAAACGGATACTTTGCTTTTGCAGCATTTCGGCGATACTCTGCTCGTATTGCTCTCCCAAAAGTGCGAGTTTCCGCCTCTGTTCTTCTTTTAATTTCTTTATCACTGCCTTCTGCTCATCCTTCGGAGTGGTTTGTAATATTTGAGCTTTTAGCGCCTTATACTGACGCGTCTGTATCTTACACGTCTCCCTAAATTGTTTGCGGATCTGCATTTCTTTTTGCTGAAAATAAAAAAAGGATTCGGTTAAATTTACGCGAAAAATAAATTTTAGTTTTTTCGTAAATAAAATTTAGTAAAGTGAACGGTGTAAAGGCCTCGGATTGGTTAGAAAGTTAAAAAAAAGTCGCATGGAATTTTCAAAGATAATGAAAAAAAACATCAAATTTTTTAATGATAAAAATAAACTTAATAAATTTATTTCTTTAGGAATATAGAGTACAAGGTTCACATGAAGAATTTCAATGTTGAATATTTTGATTTTCTGACAAAAATTGAACAATACAGTATTGTGAAAAAATTGTATAAAATATTCTTTAAAATTTCTAAACTTAAATAGTTATAGAGGTGCTAATTTGCTATTTTTTTACCATTTGATGACATTTTTTATCAAACTTTTTCACTTAATTCATTATACCAGGGTTGCTATAGAATTTTGACTTTAAAAATCCAGGCTTCTTTTACACGACTTTTTCCAGGGTGATTAAAAAAAATCTCGACCTCACACTGACATCCCATTTCAGAGAAATTTAAGGAAGGGAATAATATAACTAAAGAATAATCGCATGAAATGAAATAACTGAACTCTGATTTGAAGTATTTTCAATGATAAACAATCTTTGAAAATCTAAGACTTTTAGATTGGAGTTTATTTCCAAGTTTTTATAATTAAGTTTCATTGAATTAAAAATCCTCAGTAGGTTGAAAATTCATTCCATTTCAAGGATTATAGATTTAAAATTCTAAACTGTTTTCCAATTTTTTTTTTCAATCGAATAGTTCATTAACTTCAGTAAAATTAAATTGGATAAATAATCAATAATCATTAATAATTTAATTAATCTGAATTCTTTATTTGAAAATTTATACATTTCCTCTAAACATGGTAACTTAAAAATTCAAAAAATTTTAATTTTTGTCGAATCTTTTCTATGACTTTTTATTAACAGGTAAGAATTTTTCATTCAAACTACTTTTCCTATTGTTTATTCCTAAAGTTCAAGTTCAAATATTGTTCACTTTTAAATGGTTGAACTTTTAAAATCTTCAATTATTACAGATTTTATCATTTTGAATAATTTACATGTGCGATTATTAAATTCCAGATGGTTCGATTCAGAACTTATTTATTTCAAAATCGTTTCAATTTAACAGTTTTTCAATTAAAATTGTCCACCTTTTTAAGGTTCAGTCTAAAACTATTCAATATTTGATGTTTCAAAATTTAAAAGCTTTCAAGCTTTTAATTAAAAATTATTTAATTTCAACTCTTTAAAATCGAAATTATATCATTCTGAACGATTTCAATTCAAAATGACATTTTTAATTTTTAATAATTGAATTTGAAATTATTCGATTCGAAACATTTTTGGCTTAGAAACGCTCCACTATTTCGGCTTGCAAATTGAAATAAACTCCAGAGTCTTGAAGGATTCATACAATTACACATTGTTCAATTTCAAACGCAATTAATTTTAAATTGTCCAATTTATAAAGCCTCAATGAGAAATCATCCAATTTGTCATGTTCACAACATTAAAAGCAGTTTTAGAGATTTTAAATACAATTTTGAAAGTTTCAATTTGATTCAAATTAAAACTAGTAAGCGAAACGAAAAAAAGTCGATTAGTTACATTTTTCTTTAAAAAAATCGAAAAATTGGTATAATCCCAGGACAGTAAAAACTCTCTTCGTAAAATAAAATAGATCATTCTTACCTTGAGGCTCTTGGGCTGTTGTTTTAATTCGAGCGCGTGCTTCTTGCGTAAGTCTCGCTCAGCTCGTTGCATGTAATCCTGCTGATTACACAACTCAGTGCTGTGTTGTCGATGGACTTGCTCTTCCCTCAAAGCGTGAACTGCCCTTTGTTGTCTATATTCCAGTTCCTGGGTCTTCTCGTGATGTCGCAGCAACATCGCGTGCGCTTGCTCGAGTTGTTGCTGTCTCTTGTTCAGTTCCTATTTCATTTCAAACATTAATTCAATTAATAATATAAATTAATTCAGTTGACTTATACCTCAGATTTAAAAGAACCAATTTCACATCTCAATCAAACTGTTATCATTACCAATAAAGAAAATATTATCAAAACTTACTTCACGGAGAAGCTCCTGCTCAAGGGTGTGGAAGTTGAGTAATTTTTTTCTGCGGAATTTGCGGATTTCAAGATCGAGGTATTCCCGCTGTCCTCTCGCAAGTCGCTGTTCTTCTTGCGCCTCCATTTGTTTTAGATTCTCCTTCTGGCTCTGAAGAGTCGCGTCTCGCTGGCGTTTTGGAGTCACTTCGTCCTGGGAAAGCTCTTTCTTCCACCTTTCTTTATACGCCTGAGGAAAGAGAAACAATTTTCGAAAATAAATATCTTTAAGCTTTATGACTTAACTCGAGGGGTCGATCACTCTCCAAATCTTGCGTACAAGCCTTAGTGAAATCTCTTAAAATCTTTCTGAAATCATTGAAACCTTTGTGAAACCTTTGAAATCTTTGTGAAATCATTGCAATCTTTGAGAAAATCTTTAATCTTTTGAAGCCTATTAAAAGCTTTTGGAATCTTTGAAAACCGTGAAATCTTGGAAATATTAAAAATCTTTGCAAAATATTTTGAAATCTTTGTGAATTCAATAAAACCTTTGTGAAATACTTTGAAATGTTGAAACCTGGTATACACTCAAAAGTCGAGTGGTCAACCCCTCGACTTGACTACTTCAGTATTTATTTTCAATTCTTTTCTCACTTTGTATTCCCGCTTTTGCTGAGCTTCAAGTGCCTTGCGATCGGCCTCCTGTCTGCTGCTAATCTCCTTATGAAGTTTCTTCTCCGCATTTTGATTTTGTTTAAGTTTGCGCTCCAGCTCCTGCAAATGCCTGAGCTGCAGCTTTTCCAACTCCTTACTGAACTGTTGCAGCAACGTATCGTACTCCTTGTCCAACAACTGCTTGTGAGACTCCATTTCCAATTTACAACGTTCCTCTAATTTAACCTATTTAAAAAAAAGGAAATTGTCTCATAAACAAAATTTAAGATTCTCCTTTCTGATAAAGACTTCAAAGACCTTCTCTTTGCCCAATTCTTACCAATGCTCCCTGGTGTTCTCGTCTCATCCTCTTGTAACCACTCATCTGTTCATGCATTTCCTCCTGCATGTGTTCCTTCTGCTGCTTGGTAACAATCGAAGTTGTTCTTATAGTCGCGAAATTATTGGCACCATGTTCCAGAAGATTGGCAGTGACTCCTGCCGAAATCTTGTGCCGATTTCGAACAGATCCAGTCGAATAATCGTTGGAATCGGCATTCGGCAGTGGTAGGCTGTTGGTGGAGGAACTTTGCGAACTCGCGGAGACTCCCATTGAGTGGATTGAATGCTCAGAGGTGATGGAGTTGCTTTTGCTACTATCGCCACCTGTTTGTTCATCAGGAGTGTCTGTCAAGTACAATAACAATAACTTACGATTTATACCTTAAGAATTAACTACACCCTCGAGCCTCTAGAAGCATTTTTAAATTCTCGGCCGTACATTTACTTTCGGTAGCAGTATCTTCAGTTCAAATCAAAAACGTGTTTAATAGCTTAGCAGTGCGAGGTAAAACAAATATTTTATTACCATCCGGATCGCCGACGGTACTTTCTGTCTCACAAGAATCAATCATCAAGATCTTCTTCATCTTCCGGTAGTTCAGATTGTCCAACTCCCTGACTGCGGCCTTGGTTCTCTGTATAAGGTCTATCAGAACCTGAATTGAACGACCTCTCGTCACGAATTGATGCTGAAAAAGATTAAGATTGAAATTTAAGATACAAGCCTTAATAGGGAATGTCTACACTGGAAATTTAAATGCCTACCGATAATAATTTGCCAGACGATGGCCTTTCGCTCGGGCTTTTTGTTAGACAGACTTCAACGAAATGGCGAAAAACGTCCGTCCATTCGGGGGAGTTGAGAATTGGTGTGTCGTTTTGCGCTATGTGGTACAAAGCACTCATGGCGTTCATATTGAAATAGGGAGGTTTTCTTTCGGCTAATTCAATGCAAGTGATTCCTAAAGACCAGACGTCAACTTTCCCATCGTACTGACCCTCGTCCATAGCTAAAATAACTTCCGGTGCCATCCAATATGGAGTTCCTACGAAGCTATTAGCAGGGCACTTGATACTTGCAGAACCGAAATCTGCAAGTTTCACAGTTCCATTCTCGGTTAGAAGAATGTTCCCTGCCTTCACATCTCGATGAATTCTGCCTAGGGAATGAAGGTAGTGCAAACCGCGCAAAACGCCGTCGCAAATTGCGGCGATTTCGTCTTCCTTCAAAGGCCTTTTGTGGACTTCTATTATATCCGATGCTGACCCAAGACAGTATTCCATCACCAGCTGCAAGAAAACGAAAAATTGGTATGAAAATTGATACTACATGAATAGATGTTATGTTTTTTTGATCTAATGATCTTTCATTTTTTTAAACGAGCTTTCGCTCCATGACGTGGAGCATATTAGTTATTATAATTTACATTTTTGTGAGTCAACACACCTTGAGATGCCACGCTTGATATTAATATTAAATTTCCCCAGCTTATCCTGGTTCAAGATATAGATTTGAGTTGGAATTTAGTAAATCTTTCTTACCCAGGCAGTATGGTCCCTGAGATAGCAACCTTTATACTCGATAGTGTTAGGGTGATTGAGTTGCCTGAGGAAGCGGATTTCCTTGAGGATATCCTGCCACTTTTCCATCGTCTGCTTCCCCAGGTAGGACATCTTTTTGATGGCAACGATCTCTTTGGTGACGAGGCATCGGGCGTAATAAACAGCGCCAAAACTCCCGTGCCCGATCTCCCGGAGATCTTCAAAAATCTTTTCCGGGTCATTATTCTCGAATAGTTTTGCGATCTCGGGATCCTTTAGGCTCCCAGGCCTCATAATAGAAGAGAGGTTGCCGCTCTCGCGGATGAGGTCCGATCACACTTGGCACCTTCCTCTCGCCTTCCCCGATTCTACTCTTCCGGCCTCACCGCTGTCGGTTAACCCTCTGTCAGTCCATCGTTGTGGCCACTCTTACTTTCTAAAAAAAAGCATTTCACAAAGATTAATAAGGAGTATTCATGAAATTCACCAGCATAAGTCCGAAGTATCACCTAAAACAAGAAGCAAAAATTTTTTACTCTGTTATAATGAACACGCTTCTTTCTTTTATAAAGTTTGGAAAATTGGCGAAAATTCCATAAATTAGTAGAAAAGGTTTAAAAAACAGATATTTTATCAAGAAAAAAAACATGATTAGAGATAACTTCGTATGTATCCGACACTCGGAACTATAAACAGGAAACCTTACGCGAAAACTAAAGCTTCTGACTCGCATAATTTTCCTCTCGGAATCAGCAGATTTATGAGAAATTTAGTGTCGCGACACAAGTAATTAAATGACTAATTGAACTTCTAAAATTTTTTGCTGAATCATAAATCACTCTAAAACGAATCTAATCTATAAATTCTAATTTATAGACAAATACGCTCACATAATAGAGAAAATGAAAGCCAACCCGTCGCAAATTCCAGAAGCCAGATCCAGTAATTCCAATCCCTTCAAGGTTAGCATCAACAATTCACTGTTTTTCCATTTTTTCAGTGAGGGTTAGTCAAGAAGAAAGTGCAAAAAATTAAGAGGAATTGAAATCCGAATAGAAAACAATATGAAGCTTTGTATTGTTCTGCGGCAATATATGTTCAAAAATAGTTTTTTTTTTTTCAAGTTGACAGTCAAAAAGTAGGTTTTCAATATTTTTCGATCAGCAAAATCTATGTAAACAATTACTTAATTATTACAAGATTCAAAATTATAGAATCGTGAATGGAAGAATTAAAAATTGAAAAATGTCGAAACGAAAATGTACAAAATTGAACAATTTTTAAACTGATTAAAATCTACAATTCAAAAATCGTCCATTTTGAAGAATTGATATTTACAATCATTAAGTTGTAAATTCTAAAATTTTAAACGTTTACATTTAAATTTGAGAACACATCATTGCGAAAATATCAATTAAAAATACTTCAGTTTGAAGCTCTTTGATTTGTAAATTACTCAATTGTAAACACATCGAAGTTGAGACTGTTTAATTTTTAATTATGAAATCTGAAGATATGCCTCATATTTTATTCGTTTAAACTTTAAATTGTACAATTTTAAAAGGTTAATTCAAAATCGTTCAATTCTGAAGCGATTTCAATGGTAAACTTTAAACGCATTGCACTTTAAACTGTCCAATTTTGAATTATTAATCATAAATGCTTCAATAGTTCTAATACCTAAAATGATTCCTTTTATTCCTTTTATGATCGTTCTTCATTTCAAATTTTTACATTTAGAATATAAATACAATCTCAAATCATTTAATACTGAACGTTTCAAACTCAAAAATGTTAAAATTTAAGTCTTTGAGTATAAAATTACTCATTTTTTAACACCATCAATTCCAAATTGTTCAATTTTAAATTATTTAATTCTGAAAGTCACTAATAGGAAATTTTCAAGATTTGGACGGATTTTAAAAATTGTTCTAATTTCCAACACAAAATGAACCCATTATTGAGACTTCGATTAAAAATTTTACTATTTTGAATAATTTCAACATTACATTGTTCAATTTAGAATTTGAAATTATTCTATTTGGAACATTTTCAATGTCAAATTCAGCTATAATTTTTGCAATTTGAAATAAAATTTTATAATCTTAAAAGACGTAATTTAAATTTTTTCAATTCCAAAGCTTGTTAATATGAAGCTGTCAAATATATCAAGTTTAAATTTGAAACTATCCGTTTTTTAACGTTTTCATTTTAAAATCGTAAGACTATTAAGGTTTTTATTTTTAAATTGTACAGTTTTAAACGATTTCAATTTGAAATCATACAGTTTTAAATGATTTCACTTTGAAATCATACAGTTTTTAACGTTTTAATTAAAAACTGTGAAATTTTAAGTGCTTTTAATCGAAAATCATCTCCATACGTTCATTTTCAATTTAGAATTGTTAAATTTATCATTTAAATGTGACTAGTTTGACAGTATGAATCTGAAATTATTAAATAAATTTCTAACGAATTAACTGAAACTTGTTCAGCCATTCAGGCTTTCATATTGAAATTAAAATTATACAAATTTAAAGGATTCAATCAAAATCAGTTTAAATTTAAAATATTTGAAAATTTTTAATTGATAAAATGTTAATCTAAGATTATTCATTTTTGAAATCTTTCAATTCGAAATTGTTTTATTTGTAACCATTTCAGTGAGAAATGATTAAATTTTCAACGTTTTAAACGTGAAAAATTTTTGCACTGTTAGGTTGAATTTGAAATTATTCGATTTGCAACTTAAATAATCTCAAAAAGGTGAATTTTAAAGTTTCAATTGTAAACTCTTGAAATTTAAAATTTTCCAATTTTGTATGATTCCTTCATTTATCATAATTTTCCATCAGAAATTGTTTCATTTTGAACGTTCGAAATATAATTTATTCGTGTTTAAAGGCCTTAAATTTGAATGCCCCAGATTAGTGACTCAATCTGAAACTATCCAGTTTCGAAATGAACTATGAAAACAAAAAATTATATAACGAAGTTTTGTTTGCCAAAAATTTTTGCGGCGACTTTGAAATACATTATATGCTAAAATATACCCAACTTTTTAATTTAGGGGGTGGAAAACAACCTTTAACATAATTTCCGTATGTGCAACTGCGGAGTTGGCAAAGTTAATATTTCTGTAGCAAAATAATTACTCCAACCGTCTGAATCATTGCCAGAACAACATTCGCGATGATTCGAATTCCCGACCACACCCTTAAAAACCACCCCTGTTTAAAATGGTCAAAAAATAGAAAAAAAAACAAACAAAAGACAGCGAAGTTTGTAATTTTTGGAGCTTTTTTACACGCTTAAAGTTTGTAAATTTTTGCTCATTTTATCTCCTGGAAAAATCTTTTTAATAATCCTTCGAATAATAGTGGGGTTAAATATCCCGCAAAACCCTTAAAAACCACCCCCTATTGAAAATTACAAAAATTTTGTTTAAAAAAACACCACAATGTACCACCATTTATCTTTAATAATCCCGCGCAGCCTCTATGAGCCACCCCTATTGATAAATAATTTATAAAAAATCAGAAAATCGACAAAAAAAAAGCTCAAGGTATGTAAATTTTCCCTGATTTTATATACTGAAAAATCTCTTGAATAATCCACTGAATAATAGGGGGGGTAAGAAATTCTGCAAAAACCTTAAAAACCAACCCTTATTGAAAATGATCATTTTTTTAAACAACCACAATGAACCAAAATTTGTAATTTTTTGGTTGTTTTTTACCCTAAAAAATTCTCTTTAATAATCCCACGAAGAATGGTGATAGCAAGAAATTACGCGAAGCCTTTGCAACCACCCCTATTGATAAGCGATTTATAAAAAATCAGAAAATCGACAAAGAAAGCTTAAAGTTTGTAAATTTTCCCTGATTTTATATCTTGAAAAAATCTTTTCAATAATCCTTCGAATAGAAGTGGGGGTAAGAAATTCCGCAAAGCCTTTAAAAAGCCACCCCCAATGATAAACGACTTTTCAATAATTAAAAAATCGACAAAAAAGGTTATAGTTTGTAAGTTTTCCCTGATTTTATATCATGTAAAAATCTCTTTAATGATCAGCCGTAAAAAACCACCGAAAAATTACAAACTTTGGTGAATTTTGATGGTTAAAAAAAAATTGGTCATTGTCAATAGAGGGTGATTTTTAAGGGTTTTTCGGAATATCCTATCCCAACTATTTTTCGAGGGATTATTAAAAAGATATTTTTAGGAGATAGGATCAGCAAAAATTTACAAATTTTAAACTTTTTTGACGATTTTATGAATATTCAAAAATAGTTTATCATTAGGGGTGGTTTTGTAGGATTTCATAACACACCATTTTTCGGGGGATTATTAAAGACTATTTTCAGGGTAAAAAAGTCACCAAAAAATACAAACTTCGGTGTCTTTTGGTTGTTTTTTCGATTTTTTGGTCATTTTCAATAAGGGGTGGTTTCTAAGGGTGCGGTCGGGAATTCGAATCATCGCGAATGTTGTTCTGGCAATGATTCATAACGATTGGAGTAATTATTTTGCTAAATAAATGTTAACTTTGTCAACTCTGCAGTTGCACATGCGGAAATTATGTTATGGCTTGTTTCCCACTCCCCAAATTAAAAAATTGGGTATATTTTTGCATATAATGTACTTCTAAATCGTCGCAAATATTTTTGGGAAGAAGAATTTCATCATATAAATTTTGGTTTTTATCGTTTATTCGAAAGTTCAGAACTTTAAGAGTTTAAGGTCATCAGTTTTGAATCTTTTTAATTTAAATACTCATTTAACTCATTAAGCTATCATTTCAAAATTGTGCAATTTTGTGTGATTATAATTTTAAAAGATACCCTTTTTTTCTTGATTGAGCAAATAAAAAAGAACAATAATAAAATTAGTCCATAAAATTGAACTTTTCTACACAATTTATGAACAATTAGTTTTTAATAATAGCATTAGACAGAATATTGCAAAAAATATTCTCTTCAAAAAAAATTTAAAAAAAGGTTCACAGCCTGCTTTATAAACCCAATTATAAATCTCTCCAAAACAAATCTAATCCGCATTCTAATTTACACATACGTACACCCACACACAAAATAAAAGCCCCCCGCAAATTCCATAAGCCAGATCCAATAGTTCAAATCCTTTCAAGGTTAGCAATCTTAGTACCAACAATGTACACCTTCCCCCTTTTTTTTTCAACCACACCAAACAGAAAACAAAGTGAACAAAGTGCACTAATTCGACCCAAAGTGGAATCTCAAAACGAAATCGACCCCAAATACTCCCAAAACAAAAACCACACCAACCTGATAACCCGGATCTAGATAGAAAAGAATACCAAAAACTCGTTCTTCACCTAAATTCTACAAATCGAAACTTCCCTCGACCCTTTTTGTCAAAGATATTTATTTGTTCGCGTTGTTGTCACGCACTGCTCACGTCATTTGTGCGAATGTGACACATACCTTCGAGTTACTTGCCGCGAATAGGCTTGGCTACTTTTGCTCGCTTTCCTATCCACAATCCTCAAATTCAGATTTGCTTTTTAATTCTCAAATTCTCTCTCTATAGAGATATCGAGATTTTGATACATATAATCAACGCGCATACATCAGCGGAAGCTTGGACCTTATCAATTTGGTCTGTTCACATTCTCACATTCAACAACATCGAATTCCGGAAGCTCTCTTCGACTCACTTTTATTCTGAATTTCGAAATTTGAGAAACCTAGAATTTTAGAACGAGCCAAAAAAAATGGAAAATCCGATTTCCCGATACAATTTTACAAGCACAGACACATTAATGCCGATCGCGGGTCTCCGTAACGTAAGGAGGGTTGGGTCGCTCAAACCTCAGGCTCAAATGGAGCAACGGACAGAGAAACAAGATTCAGAAAATTGAGCGACGTCGACGTCGATCGACTTAGTCAACTTCCTTGAAATTGTTGTCTCCCCCTGGCGACTATCGTCAAATCGTCAAAAATTGTCGACTTACCCTTATCACAAAATTTCACTCATTCCTTTCTCCTTTGCCTTTTCCTCCAGCAGTTTTGTATTTTTGTTTTCTCGCCCCGGAGGCACTGCCGCCGGGAGATCTCGGAATCTCGCGCTCCACACTACTCACTCTCAAGATTTCAAGAAAGAAAATAAATATACTATTCACCTCCAGCTCCAAAATGGCGAGATGATCATGCAGGGAAGCATGCGCGCTGATCCGAGTGTCTCTTCTGCCGACGACGACGACGTTTCACCAAATCCGGAGACGAAACCAGCCCGAGATATTCACCATATTATTTGATTAGTTCCCAGTCGCAGACCAGATTTCCCGTCGCGAGGAAACGAACCTGCCGTCGTCGTGCACGTTGACGTAAAATACTAAACTTCGAAAATCGCACTCCGGAAAGTACACGCCCTGCACATACGTGCCATGCACGCAGGCACACATGCACAGAGTGGCTACGACAAGGAAAGAGTAAAACAGAGAAGAGAAAAACAATTCGTAAATTAGTAATATTAAATATAACAATAGGGCAAGAATTTGCGAGTTTTGAGATCGCAGGTGGAAGGAGGGAATATGAAGTTGGGAGGTGAATGTGATCAAGTTGTTTTTATAATTGCAGCGAAATGGGAAAGTTGAAAAGTACAGAAAAGATATCTGGTTTATCGAGCGAGGAGAATGGGGTTTGTTGAAAGCAGGCCCCCTAAGCCATGATCTAAGAATTCATGGTCTAGCCACGCGCAACTAAAAACAAGTGAACCAATAGGAAGCTTCGAACGAACTGTCGCCATATTGAGTATGAAATAGCGCTAGATTCAATTTGCGAATTATGTAGTAAAGGCCATGAGAGAATATTTGAAGTAAAATGTAAATTAAAAATGAAATGAAGTAAAATGTAGTGAATTATGAAAGTTGTAAATCAATAAAAAACTGTTATTTGTACCATACATAATTAAAAATAATGTTAAAAATATTTTTTGTAATATTTCTAATACATAAATTTCTAACAGGAAGGATTTTTTTTACGTTTTAGAGGATACAAAGAAATAAATACAAAATATCAATATCATAGCCTGTATTATGGTAATATAACATTTTAATATCCGTATGTAATAACTTTTTTTTCTACAAATAATTTAAGATATAATGTTCACGTTGCAGCAAAAGAATAATAAATAATAATAAAGAAAGACTAATTTGTTTTTCATTCTAAATTTTCTCTTATTGCACTAGCTCCGTATATATGAACTTCTGATCATGTTTTATACAATAATTTTTTATATACAGAATAGGCGTTTTTAAAAAAGCTTCACATTATAACTGTCATTTCTTAAGATAACATTTCACAATAAATATATAGTAAATACACATACACATAACTGAAATAAACTGTCAAGTTTACGCAACCTCTTCCTTTATTTAATTTGAACTTCATGTCATTCCGAATTCAAAATATCGAAAAAATTCCTTTGATTTCAGTCAAATTGGAGTGAGATTAAAGGAATTCAAGGGAAATGAGAAGAATTCAAGTGGATTAACAAAATTTGTTTAAGTGTCTTAAAATCATTAAAATCCTTCGAAATCCCCTGAAATTTTATAAATTCCTTTCAAATGCCTTAGGTAATTTCAAAATATCCTAAAATATTTCAAATTCATTGAAATTTTTTACAGCTTTAGAAAATTTCTTGGAATTTTTAAAAATACCCTAAAATCCTACTGAACCCGCTAAAAAATTTTAAATCCCTTCAAAATGATTTGGAATCTTTTAAATACCCTAAAATATTTTAAATCTTCTGAACTTATAGTTGAAATTCCTAAAAAGTTATTTGAGAAAAAAAAGTGACTAAGAGTGACTTCAGTGACTGCGTGGCAGCCCTGAAAATTATTCAATTTTTAATGTTTTCAATTAAAATGGACTCTTCTTTCATTTTGTTGTACACTTGTCTCTAATGAGCCGGAAAGGAAGTAGTTGGAAGTCTATTTTTGATTTTTGAAATTTTTTTCGTGTACCTTGCAATCTTTTCCACAAAATTTACAGATTTGTAATAGTTGCAGCCCTCTGTTAATTATGCAGATATTTTTCTCCGTGATTTAAGACGCATAATTCACCGGATCATACAAAAATGGCAAATTGTAAATTTGAATTTATAATTATAACAGTATACGAACAAGAATATGATTAAATTAAATTTTTCTAAAAAATACATCCATATTTTTACTATTTGCATTCTAATGTATTTCTTGTTTGTAATGATAGATTCACAGTTCTGAAATTTACAACTGCTCTATTAAATTGTAAATTATGTATCTTAAACAGTTATCGGGTGTATTAACCGACTTGTTATTTATCTAATGATTTTGAAACTTTTGAATAGATTTGTTTGGAACCAAAACGCGTTCGTTGCTATGGTAACCAAGATGGATGCAGCTAAAGTCGCGCGACTTGCGACGAAGGAGGGAGCGCTGTCGGCTAAACCATGTATTCTTAGATCATGCCCCACGCCACAATGCATTTTCGTGGGACAACATGATCCAAGAAGCTATGGTGTCGCCATGCGCATTTAAAAAAAAGTGAACCAATGAAATGCTCCGTAGGGATTCGTAAGAGTTCCATTTTTAAAAGGACGTTGAGCGGAAAACTTGAAACAAGTTCAACGCTGCTTGTGTAAATTGCAGAAATAACTCCAAAACTTCAAAATCGTCTAAAGCTGAAACGAAAATCAGAAACACGTGTTTATTATTTATAAAAAGTACAAAAATGTAAAAAATCATGATACTAAAAAATTTGCAGCGCTTTTTTCAAACATATTCAAAGAATGATAATCTTCTATTCTATGGAGACTATATGGATTTTAAAAAAAAAAGAAAGTTTCAAAATAGGCATATATTATATTTTTGCTTCCTCATAGAGGAAGCTTTATAACCATGAAAATTTTCGAACTTCATTTTTTAACATATCGGTTGACATAGCGATCTTTATTATTGAAATTATTATAAATAAATTATACTAACTGCGGATTTTTGCAGAAAAAGAAGTTTCAAAGTCGGCTCAAGTTATGCTTTCATTATTTCAATAATTATAAATTAATTATATGCGAAAATGGTTTAGGCAACCTCAAAGACAAAATTTCTCTCTTAAAAATGTTATTAAAATTTGTTATTTTTAAAGAAAATGTCGAAACTTGAAACATAATTTCTATTAAGAATGCATTTTTTGTATTATATAACCATAGTGAATATATTCAAAATATAAAGAATGCAATAATTAAATATATTTTTATAATTTAAATTTCATTATTACTTTTATGACTTATTCATTAGTATGCCAAAAAAGATCTAAACCATCCATACAGACCCCCTACTTTATAGGAATCGCATAATCGTGTAATTTAGGTTCGTTACTTAATTTTAGAATTTTCCCATAATTTCGCATAATCTATATTTTTGTATTTAAAAAAATTCTTGTAATTGGAAAATCCTGATATATACGATGCATAATTTCACATAGTCCACAAATTTAAGACGCATAATCTCGCATAATAATCCATTTTTCGTTGCATAAATTGAAGATTTTCAACAGCAGAAAAAATTTTCCCTAAGCATTCTACCTCACAAAGAATTTTCGTGGTAAAAATATGTTCATCATAAATATTGACTTTATCGACAATCAACGAAACGGACCATTCTGAGCAGATATAAATCATTTGCATTTCCCGTTTCTAAAGTAAGCCATCAAACATTTAAAAATTATGAATCAGGAGCCTGAGAAAGATGAAAAACTTAAAGAAAATCTACTTTAAGCTCTTCGTCATCCTGGTATTTTTGAAAAAATGTGCAGAAGATTGGAAATGAGTGAATTAGGTGGGAATGGACTGTTGCAACTTTTTTTGCAACAACCTACATGATTAACAAATGAAGAAATCCTGATTGATAAAACATCAATTATAGCAGTTTTTGGGAAACTAACCTGCATTCTGCTCACTCACTTATGCGCCTCTTCACTGTATTTGATTTGTGAACAATAACAGGTGCTTCGACTGCCTTTGGTCATCAAATCATAAATTCTTCAAGTTTTAATCCTCAAAGGTCTACAACATTTATAAACTATCGTAATTGTTACATCCCTCTTTTTATTTTGCAGATATTTTTGTCCGTCATTCAAGATACATAGTTAACCAGATTATAAAAATGGCAAATTGTAAATTTCAATTTGTGACTACAGCAGAACACAATCAAAAAATAATATAATTCAATTTTTCTAAAAAATATATCCATTTATGAAATGATTTTTGTTAATACATCTGTTTTTACTATTTGCAGTTCAATGTATTTCTTGTTTATATAATGATCGATTAACAGTTCGAAATTTACAATTCCTATTAAGTAGGAAATACGTAACTTCAAGAATTAACCGGTGCATTGATTAAATTCTTATGATCTGCTTTTTATTATTTAATTTTGAGAAACGCTGTGCTAAATCATGATGTCAAATGATTTGAATCGTGGTTAGGCAAGCGTCTCTACGTTGTCATGGTAACCAAAGATTCTTTGTGGTTACGAAGATGTAAGCCGTCCCACGAGACTCTGCTTGAACGTATTTCGTTTCCCCAGTGGCGAGACCATAGCTTCTTGGATAATGGTGGGAGCTGGTGGGACAAAGTTTCTTGGCGACTTGGGTACGAAGTATCAGTAAATGTCCGTTGAGGGCACTATGTTTGTCCTCGCGCAAAGAAATGTTTCGTCAATGGTAATACACACTCACTCAAACGCAAAATAAACGAGACGCATGTTAATGCTTGTCAAATTTGTTGAAAAATGTGATGAAAAGGATGTAAAATGAATCGAAGAAGGGATTGCGGCAATGCGGTGCTTTTTAGAAGTTTTCATATTCCGTCGTGGAAAAAAGAGCGAATTGATTCAACTTGTCGCTCACCTCCAATTTCCGCGAATATGAGTTACGAATTGGAACTTTTCATGTTTTCAGGTTTTTTGGCAGGCAGGTGTGACTTTTTTACATAAAACGAGAAATTTCGATTTAAAATATTGCTTCAAGAATGAATCAAAATTCTGAAATAAAATGTTCAAAATTAAATGAATTCAACCTGAGGTGTTTAAACTTAATTTGTGACTAGTTAATAAAAACATTTTTCTCAGTTGAAAATTGTTCGATTGTTAATATTATTTGTTTCGTACTCCATTCATTGAGTATCATTCAATTCACAATTAAAACATTTTTGACTAAAAGTTTTACAATTTTGAATGAAAGTTCTTTAAAATTTGGCCAAATTTTTATGTGAACAAAATATTTAATTGCCAATTGCTTCAAGAATGAAAAATGATGAAGGAAGCGTTCCAAATGCATATAACCGTAAATCGTTTAATATTTTTAATCAAAATTTCTCCTTTAATGAGAAAAAGTCACACCTGGCTGCTAAAAAACCTGAAAATATGAAAATTTCCAATTCATAACTCATAATCGAGGGAATTGGAGGTGAGCGACAAGGAATCAATTCGCTCTTTTTGTCTACGCCAGGATACGGAAACTTCTAAAAAGCACCTTGCTGGGATCGACAAGAAAAAAATATTACGCACATTCTGCCTATATTTACCTGAAACAAATAAATAAAATGAGAAATAAAGTAACTGACTCTCAAGTCCGTCAGTTAGAAGTGAGGTTAGGAACGACGAAAATGCAGTCCTAATATTTTTTAATCTTTCAAAAGATCTTCAATTTGTAAGAAATTAATATTTACTTTTTATCGAATTGACGCAATCCCTTTTTCGATTTATTTTATATGCTGTTCTACATATTTCTTAAAAAAATTGACAACCGCGTCAATATGCTTGACGCGAGATTTGAAATTAAAATTGTGTAAAACCTAACCCTTGCGGAACTGATTGGGACAGCTTTGGGCAAAGATATTATATACATAGATGCGGTAAGAGGCGGTGGAGTGGGGGAACGGTATAAATAGCTAATTACTTTTCGGCCATACCTAGCTGCTGCTCTCTTCGTACTACCTTCCACTATGGGTAAAATCGTTGTTCTGGGGGTAATAACAGCTCCTCGCTGTTTTCTCAAAAA